>VDFB02058429.1:145614-169840 GCA_007258455.2 Sequoia sempervirens
CATACATGCATGCATACATACATACATACATGACACACCAACATACATATACATAAAAAAATATGAACAAAAATTCAAAAGATTGGCATTTAACTAAAGGAATAAATAACGCGAGCACGTTATGTGTTGCTAGAAATGTTCCATGGAGAAGGAAAAAGTGAAAACTAATAAATAACGCGAGTGCATTATAATGCCCTCGTGTTATATTTTTCTTTGGGAATCCCCGAGCCTTAGCTTTGGTATTTTCCTTGGAATACCAACCCAAAGGCTTGGAGTGCATTCCCAATGACCAGGGACGTGTTTTTTGCAAATTCTACAATTTTTCACATAATTGTCTATGCTCACCGCTAGATTGCATTTTGGTTCAATATCGACAAAAATAAAACACATGGGTAATGTTAAGTTCTCTTTAGCTTTCCAACAATAATATAATTTTTTCACTTCTAATGTTAGGCCTTTCATCCATAATTTCTTTGTTTGTAAGTCTATTTTTTATCAAAAGCGCGTTGTTTGGTTTTTTTCTGCTATAAATTATGAAGGAGCACCAAGAATTCTGAAAGCTCAAACCTGTTACAAGGGAGATGCCAAGAAAACAACACACAACAAAAATATGCTCAATATTGCCAAAATGTAAAAGAGTTCATTTACAAAGAAAAGATTACAACCTTATATAGGTAAAAAACCTAAAAAAGGAAAACCCTAGGCTTGCACATAATAATTAATTATTATGCACCTAAAGTTAGCTTAAGTGAAAAAGAGATAAAAGGTAACTTAATTAATTAACCAAATATTGTTTAATTAATCAAGTAAATGACCAATTACTCTAACACCCCCCCTTAAGCTAGACTTAGGGAGAAGCTAAAACCTAGAAGAAGCTATTGAAAGCAAAGAACAATGGGTCCCGACAACAAGGCCATATTAGGTACCCAAGTACAAGGAAATCTCTATGAAATGGAGAAAAAGGAGAAAACCCAATGGGAAAAAACTCCTCTCCAAAAAGAGATAGAAGAACATGCTGAAAGAAACATGAAGGAAGGAAGGCCTCATGAAGACCCCCCAAGGACAACTTCCTTCACCCCAAGCATAGAACACAACTGGAGATAGCGCTAAGAGGAAAAAGGCTTCGTGAAGATGTTAGCAACCTGCTTGGTAGTGGGAATATACTCCAAGATGAGAGAACCATCCTGAATCAACTATCTGATGAAATGCATATGAAGCTCAATGTGATTCATCTGTTGATGCTCCACCAGGTTGTGAGAAATGTGTATAGCACTCTGATTGTCACACCAAAGAATAGTGGGACTATCAGGAGGAAAACCAAACTCAGTCATCAACTAGCGAAGCCATAAGATCTCCTGACTAGAAAGCACAGCAGCTCGATACTCAGCCTCTGTAGATGATAATGCATGAGCAGTCTGCTTCTTGCAAGACCATGTGATAGGACCAGAGCCAAGACAGAAAACAAAGCCAGAAGTAGACTTCCGATCATTGACATCACCAGCCCAATCTGAGTCAGTGTAGCCAACAATGTGAGGATCCCCTGATGTGTAGTGAATGCCATAAGAAAGGGTGCCCTGAATGTACCTCAAAATATGTTTGGCAGCTTGCCAGTGACTCTCATGAGGATCATGGGAGAATCGAGAGACAAGGCCAACCACAAAGGAAAGATCAGGATGAGTGTGAGTCAGGTACAACAAACTGCCAACCAACTACCTATAAAGTGTAGAATCTATAGAAGGAGTGGGGCAAGTAGGAGTCAAAACAACCCCTGACTGAAAAGGTGTGGGGGAAAGCTTGCAATCAAGCATGCCAAAGTGTTGAAGCATATCAAGAGCATACTTCTACTGGTAAATGGAGATCCCATCAAAAGACTGAATCACCTAAAGACCAAGAAAATAGTGCAGAAGGACGAGATCTGTCATCTCAAACTACTCCATCAAAGCTTGTTGAGCATGCTAAATCATAGAGGATGAGCTACCTGTGATGAGGAGATCATCAACATATAGCACAAGAATTAGGATCTCACCCTCAAGATTCTGAATATAGACGGTAGGATCAAAATGACAGCGTGTGAAACTAGTGGAGAGCAAAAAAGAGTCCATCTTCTCATACCAAGTCTGAGGGGCCTGTTTGAGACCATATAATGAACGCCAAAGTCTGCAAACCAAAGAAGCATCCTAAACAAATCCCTGAGGCTGCTCCATATAGATCTCCTCCTATAGGTCACCATGCAAGAACACACTCTTCACATCCATCTGATAAATGGACCAGACCCTAGAAGCTGCAAGTGATAGTATAAAGCGAATAGAATTCATCTTAGCGACAGGGGAAAATGTCTCGGAGTAATCAATACCCTCAACCTGTGAGAAACCCTTCGCAATAAGACATGCTTTGTACTTATCAATAGAACCATCAGCAACATACTTGGTGCGATACAACCATCTGCACCGAACCATCTTTTTTCCCTTAGGAAGAGGATAGAGATCCCAAGTACTATTCCTCATCAAAGAAGAATACTCCTCCTCCATAGCACTATCCCACTCAGGGTGACCTGTCGCCGCGGAAAACTTCTGAGGATCCTCTGAAAGAGCATGACTCAAAAGACTAGAACCCGCAATATGAGAACGGGTGTGATGAGTGTCTGAAGGATCACCTGCCATAGATCCTGTTGCCTCAACAGTAAAGCGAGCCCATTTGGGCATCTGAGGTGGAGCAAGTGGAGGTGGAGATGGGGGATCATCAACATCCTCATCAGAATCATCCTTAACATAATCTTGAAGAGCTGCAGTGTGAGGAGTAGGTAGTGAAGTAGACACTGGAGACAGGGTATCCACTGTGGGAAGGCGCTCATCAAACTGGACATCCCGTCGAAACAGGACCTCTCTGGAATCAGGATCAAACAACTTGTATGCCTTAACATCCTCATAGTAGCTGAAAAAAATGAGGGGTCGACTCTTCCGCTCCATGGCTCTCCTCTGAGCATCAGGAATAAAGGCCCATGCCTCACTACCAAGTACTCTAAAGGATGAAACATTAGGCTTGTCATGAGACCAAGCCTCCTCAGGAGTCATATGTCGAATCACCTTGTGAGGCATCCGATTTTGAATATAATTGGCACAATTAACTGCCTTAGCCCAAAAGGATGGATCCATGGACCTGGATTGAATCATACAATTCGACATCTCCCGTAAATTCCTATTCTCTCTCAGTGACACCATTCTATTGGGGGGTGTAGGGAACAGTAAACTGATGCTGCAAACCATGCTCAGTGCAAAAATATCTGAAAGCCTGATTCACATACTCCCCCCCATTATCTGTACGTATCCGCCGAATAGAAAGGCCAGACTGCTTCTCTACAAATGTCTTGAAGATTCGAAAGGAATCAAAGACATCAGACTTGTACTTAAGAAAGTACACCCATGTGCGTCTGGAGAAGTCATCAATGAATGTGAGTACATACTTGGCCCCAGAAAAAGGAGTGGGAAATGACATGAGGTCACTATGAATCAACTCCAAGGGTGCCAAAGCACGAGTGGCACTTCCCTTTAGAAAGGGATCCCTGTGATGCTTGCCAAGCACAAAACCATGACAAACACCGTCTGTGCAGGAAATCTGTGGAAGACCAAGAACAAGTGCCTGAGTACTCATCTACTAAAGATATCTGTAATTGACATGGCCCAAACGCTCATGCCAAAGCTTACTCACAGAATCTGCATGTGCTATAAGAGATGAACCTGTACCCGCAGAAGGCTCAAATCCATCAAATCTATAAAGACGAGATGCAGTATCAACATACCCAGTAGCCACAACCAAATCAGAGTCATGGAGGTCCTGAATAACCACATGATGTGGTGAGAACTCAACTATCTTACCAGAGCCAGAATGGAAAATCTGATAAATGAATAGGAGGTTTGTCGAGATGTCAGGAACAACCAGAACATCCTGTAGAGTACCCCCATCCAAAGTGACAGAACTGGAACCCAAGACAGAAAGCTGTGTAGAGTCACCCACTACAATCTATGAAGTACCACAAGAGGCAAGAGAAGTGACCAACTGCTGAGTGTGAGTCATATAGTGAGAAGCACCAGAATCTAGAATCCAAGTGGACCCATAGGTCGATGCGCGAGCAGTGAGAGCATGACCTTTCCCTATGGAAGGAGAAGACGACTAAGGTGAGGAGATGTGATGATGTTGTAGGGCTTCCTCTAAAGCCTCTAATCATTTCCAACACCTAGAAACTGGATGTCCTTCCTTGCCACAGAAGGTGCAAGTGTCTCCTGATTTCTTCTTAGTCTTGGAGGAAGACTCACCAGAATTCGAAGATTTTCCCTATTTCAGATTAAGTGGTGGTTTGGAATCAGACTTAGGAGGTGGTCTGGAGGAATGCTCACTGGCTGTAGAATCTTTCTTGGGCTTCGGTTTCTGCTTCTATTTATCCTTAGATGACTAAGCAACCAATGCTTTGTTCTTTGATCCTGAGAGCATATCAATCTGAGCAAGGTGTGACTGCTCACGAGACAAATGCTCACAAAAAAAATCAAAGGTAGGCATGGTAAAACGAGTACCCAGACCATCCATGGTGGAGTAGAATGAAGAAGCAAATATCTGAAATGGACCACGAAGCTTCGAAAGGATCAAGTAAATGCACTCTGTGTCTGACTTATTCTTGCCACAACCCTGTAAAATAGTGCAGATTGTTTTAAACTTGGTCAAAAAATCCTCAATAGTGGGAAATGATTCAGGTAACAGTGAAGTCAGCTCTGCCTCAATCTGTAATGCGCAGAACTCATTAATGGTCCCAAAAAGTGTCTCAAACTTCAACCAAATGGCGCGAGGAGTGAGCAAAGCATCAAGGTGAAATAGAAGGCTGTTTGAAACAAGCAGAGATAGCAAACCCATAGCTTCATCCGTCTTGTTCCTATGCTGAAGAATCTCAAAAAGATGTTGCAACTAAGGCTGGACCTCATCTAGACAAGACCACAACCCTCGTGACCTAAGAATCCTCGTCATGCGAGACTTCTAGGTGTGATAGTTGTGTGATGTGAGTAACTCAACTGAGGAGTCTTCCATGAAACCCTGCACCTGTACCTGCTTGTGTTTTTTATTATTATTATGTGATCTTTCAAAATAGACAGAAGATGCAGAAGGTTTTGATTGTTTTGAGAGTTTTGGTGTTCTGGTTTTCTGATGTAAATGACAGAAAGCAAGAAAAAAACACCCCCCACAAAAGAGAAACCCAAACCCTAGTACAAACTGAGAACGAGGAAGCAATGCATAAGAAAAAAAGCTTAAAAAAAAATTCTTGTGTACCTGAATAAGATTCTGAGAAAAAGGATCACATAGCTGAATAAAGTAGGTTGAGAGCTTTCCAACGCCTATTCATTTTTGAAAAACAGAGTCCGTTTGCACCTGTTATGGCCCCGGAAGTGCAAAAAGAAGACCCCACTTTGACTGGAAAAAAAATAATCAAATAGAAAATCTAGAAAAAAATACTAGCACCATGACGTCCAACACAAAATTATCTTTCCAACAGTATCTCGTTTGAAAAAAACGGAGACCGTTTGCCCATTGAATACCCAATTTTGTGAAGCCTCCTAAAAATGAAGAATTCAACCTTCTTTAAGCCCAGGGGGCTAAAAAAAATAAGCCCCTGAGACCGGGGGGCTAGCGGTAAGTGGAGGGCCGAAGTCGGCGAGCCAGAAGCTCGGCAAGCTCGGTGAGCCGGGAGCTCGGCTAGCTTAGGCGAGCCAAGAGCTCGGCGAGGAGGCAGCCGAAGCTCGATAGCGGCGAGCTCGGTAGCGGTCGAGAGGGCGGTGGGCTGGGCAACGAGCTCAGGAGGCGGTGAGAGCTCAGGCAGCTGGTGAAAGAGCAGCGGCGATGGTGGAAGCTCGGGTGGCGGCCAGAGAAACTCGGAAGGCGCAGCAATAGGCGAAACCAGAGGCACGGCGCAGACGAAGAACTAGGGCGGTGGCGGTGGGTAGAACCAGAGGCGCGGTGCAGATGGAGAACCAAGGCAACGGCAGCGGGCGGAACCAGAGGCACGGTGGCAAGTGAACTAGAGGTGTGGTGGCGGATGGAGAACCAGGGCGGTGGCGGCGACGAAACTAGAGGCGTGGCGGCGGACGGAGAACCAGGGCGGCGACGACGACGGAAAACCAGGGCGCTGACGACCTATAGACGGCCGAAAAAAGTAGGGGTGCGGCGGACGAGAAGAGTACTGCCGCCTGAAAAAAGTAGGGGTGCGGCGAACGAGAAGAGTACTGCCGCCTGCAGTACTTGCAGGTCCGGCAGTACCGCGTACCGTGGGTGCAAACCCAGAAAAAATTTCAATTTTTTTTTTCAAGAACCCTTTGAAATTCGCCTGGTTTTTTTAAAACCAGTTTCTAATGCAAAAAACTCAAACACAAGAACAAGGAGCTTCAGACCTTCGCTTTGATACCATGAAGGAGCACCAAGAATTCTGAAAGCTCAAACCTGTTACAAGGGAGATGCCAAGAAAACAACACACAGCAAAAATATGCTCAATATTGCCAAAATGGAAAAGAGTTAATTTACAAAGAAAGATATTACAACCTTATATAGGTAAAAAACCTAAAATAGGAAACCCTAGGCTTGCACATAATAATTAATAAAATAATTAATTATTATGTAGCTAAAGTTAGCTTAAGTGAACAAGAGATAAAATGTAACTTAATTAATTAACCAGATATAGTTTAATTAATCAAGTAAAACCAAATACTCTAACAAATTAAGCGTTCATCAAAATTTAAAATAAATTACATTTTTAGAAACTAGACTCCATTCTACAAATTTTAAAAATTAAAAATTAAAAAAAATCTATTACTTTCCAAAATTTGTAGGGGGAGCACAGCCAAAATTTCATTTTTTACGAAGTGCCCACTTAGAAAATTAGTAAAAAATCAAATATTCATTAAAAAATTATTAGAAAAATTGTGCATCAACTAGATGTTGTTAGCTAACTTCTAACCATAGCGATTTTAAAAATACTAAAAAAAAGTTCACCGTGCTTAGGTCATACAAGAGTTGTTATGTTATGTTTTTTCTGACATTAACAACACCAATTTGTGTACATCCATCTTTTGAACCCCTTAATTTAAACCATTTTAAAAATAAATTAGTAGTTTAGAAAGTAGACTCAAAGCACTTCGATCCTTGTTTTTGTTCCATCTCAAAATTTTGAGTGTAACTATCCTCAATTTCATGTCCAAGGTCAGCATTTCCTGATTTCAAAAAAAAAGTGGCCACTTAAGCCCCCTTTTTGGGAACCATCTTGGTGCACTTACCCACAAGTCAAATTTGCGTGGTCCTATGTAGACATGCTAGGACTTGATCCAAATTTAGTAATGCATCACTTTTTTTTTCCACCAAGGGAAAAACCTATTAAGAAAAAGTTGAGAAAAATGCACCCACATGTCGCTCTATTGGTAAAAGCTGAATTACAAAAGTTGCTAGATGTGGGATTTATAAGACTTGTTGACTATGCTGAATGGATTTCAAATTTAGTACGAGTTTCAAAACCTAATGGGGGTATTCGAGTTTGCACAAATTTTAGAGATTTAAACAAATCTTGTCCTAAAGATGACTTCCCACTTCCAAACATTAACATGATAGTGGATTTGAGAGCAAGATATGAAATGTTATCCCTCATGGACGGTTTATCAGGATACAATTAAATTAAAATTGCTCCTGAAGATAAAATTAAGACAACCTTCACTTTTCCTTGGGAACCTTCTATTGGAATGTCATGCCCTTCGGGTTGAAGAATGTCGGAGCCACATACCAACGTGCAATGACCACTATCTTTCATGACATGATGCATACCTATTTTGAAGACTATGTAGATGATTTGTTGGGAAAATCCCACACCATAGCTAGACATCTAGAGATCATGGACAAATTTTTTACAAGATTAGAATAGTACAAGGTCTGGTTGAATCCAAAGAAATGTGCCTTCAGGGTAACCTTTGAAAAACTCCTTGGATACATTGTCTCATCTAAAGGAATTGAAGCTAATCCTACAAAAGTAAAGGCTATACTTGAAATGCCTACACCTAAGAATATCAGCCAGCTGCGATCATTACACAAGAATTTCAATCCACCCTTTTATATTACGACTTGTAGATAAATGTCAACCATTTCAACACCTATTACACAAGAATGTTCCATTCAGATGGGATGACAAATGTGAACAAGATTTTCAGAAAATCAAAGAATACTTGATGACACCACCAGTATTAGTACCCCCTACAAATGAAAAGCATTTACTTCTTTATATATCCACAACCACCACAACACTGGGGGCACTTTTGGCATAACATGACTCTGAAAGAAAGGAACGTGCAATCTATTACATCATTCATACTCTATTGGGATACAAGCTCAACTATAGTCCTATTGAAAGATCATGCCTTGCCGTATTTTTTGCCTCAAATAAGTTGCAACACTACATGCTTACACACCAAACAATGTTCATCACAAAAATTGATCCTCTTAAGTACCTCCTGAACAAAACAACACTCACAGGATGATTGGCTAAATGGGTGATGATTCTTAGCGAGTTTGATATTGAGTACATAGAAAGAAAATCAAAGGACAAGCTATAGTAGATCAACTCGTCGATGCTCCTATGACAGATAATCATCCTCTTATTACAGAGTTCCCTAATGAATCAATCTTCAACATGAAATCCAAATATCTTTGGACTTTATATTTTGATGGCTCCTTCACACAAGGTGGTTATGCCGCTGGCATTCTCTTTGTCACATCATAAGGGGATTGTATACCTAAAGCTTATAAGATACAGTTTCCATGTACCAACAATATTGCAGAATATGAGGCATTACTTTCTGGGCTCCATATGGCAATGCAATGGAAAATCCTAGAGTTGTGTGTTCTTGGTGACTCTTAGCTAGTGATCAGACAAGTTAATGATGACTATAAAACAAAAGATGAAAAATTGATGCCTTACAAAAGAATGGTAGATTATTTCAAAGCCTATTTCACATAAATCTCTTTTGAGAAGATCCCCCGAGATAAAAATAGAGCTTGTAATACCCCTCCAGTCTGGGCAGTGCTAACAGGTATTATGACACTGAACCCTAGTTTAGTGATGGAACTAATTATAGTCCTTCTACTTAATTCTTAAGGTGAGTCTTTTGTTCTAGGAGTGTGACACTCTGATGTTGGATGTTACTTATGTGACCTTATTCATGATAGAGATTAGAATATAGTGTGTAGTATGATTATGGTGCATGTTGCTATTAGATATGTTCATTTCCCTAATACTCACACACACACACACACACATATATATATATATATATATATATATATATATATATATATATATATATTGTGGAATAACGATTTGATGATGTGCTTCATGTATCATGTGTGTGACCTGTCTATGGTGCGAGGGGATGGTTTCATGTCATTCTCTTAGGAGAGACACATGACGTCACGATTCTCCGTCACCAATGCATGAGTGTGGGTTATATATTATGTTAGCATATATGTAGATGTTCTTAGTTTGTGATGCAGGATTGCAGGTACCAGACATCAACTCCACCTAGTCTCACAGGTCTGAGCATGCCTAAAAACAATCCCGATGGTGGTATGTGGAGATAGCATAGGGCCCTAAATATCCTAGCCTTGAACCATTGCCTCATAGGAGGTGATGTTGTCAGTTGTAGTCACCTGTTCGATATGCCATTAAGGCAATATCCTTTACCCTGGTTTGTGAATGGTTTTGGTGGAGTGTTTTGTGTTGCATTAATATTTTAATTGTGTTTAATTATATCTTTTGATTTTTGGTTGGTTAAAAGTCTCCTTGAGATATTATATTTTTGCATATGTATATATGTGTATTATGTTTTATGAAAATAAGGTTATAAATATTAACATATTCTAATGTTATTTATTAAATATTAATATGCTTATTAGTAAATATTTAAATATTAATATGTAAGCATATGTTATATTTGTGTTTTTATTTACTATTTTGGTGGAGTGACTATTTTTAAGGAGGTTCTTTTATCTTTTAAAATATTTTGAATTTATTTGGTAAGAAACCCTAAATAAATGAGTTAATTATATGAGTTAATTTGATTATTTATTTTATTTTAATTATTTCATTAGTGGGATGAGGATAGGTGTTTAATTTAATATTTTAATATTTATTTTATGAGAGGATTTTATTTCCTTGTTTTATTTTGGAAAAGAAGAGTCTTTTGGGGGAAAAAGAAAGAAAGTTACTTTCTTTTTTGTTTTTCTTTCTTTTTGAATTTAATTAGTTTTATTTATGGGGAAAATTGGAAATTGGTTTTCACTTTTTTTGTGCATGAAATTTAGAGGATTTTGAAGGATTTTTGGGGGGTTTGAGAATGGGGAGAAAATGGAGATATTTTACATGTTTTTGAGGTAAATTTTCAAAGGTTTTGGGAAATTTTGAGTGGTTTTGAATTGAAATTTGGAGGAGAGTGATTTGGAATGCAATTATGATTAGAGGGGAATGGATTTACTGCTAGATTGTGTGGAATTCTGATTTTTGATCATCCTTTGGATTATAGATTCGTGTTTGGAAAGCTTTTTCAAATTTTAGCGTCTTGCATTCAAAATTTTCATGTTTTGAGGTAGGTTATGTATTTAATTTATAATTTGTGTTTTAAATTCATAGAGATTTATATAGATATTATAGAATATGTTATTTGAATTTTTTGAAGTGTTTCTTTCAAGTAATGAAATGTTTCTATATGTTGGGTTTTCTCATTTTGATGTTTGACTGTAATCAGGTATGCTAAAAAGAGTGTTTTTAAGGGATCCATTTTTTGTTTCACATTTTGTGAATTTTTGAGGCATTTTTGGTCAATTCTATCTAAGTTATTGAGTAGTTGAGGGTCAAATATGAAATGGGTTTTTGACGGATTTGGATTTTGAGTTGATTTGACTATTTTATGGCTGGCAAAATTGACTGCTGTCAAGAGGGATTTAGCTTCGTTTCGTGGTAGAGTTTTTTTACTTCTTGTCCTTTCTTTAGAATTCTATTGAATTGGAATATTTATGGAGTGTTTTCATGTTGGTTGTTATGTATTCTTATCTCTGAAAAGGATGGTGTTGGTATGATTTTAATAGATTATGAATGTTTCTTTTGCCCTCCTCCATTTTTAGGCTTTTAAGGGTGGTTCTTGGGAATATGTTTGCAAAACTCATTAAATAATTTTTTTTCTTTTTTGGGGTTTGTATTTCTTGTTGCTAGAAGGATGCTGGTGTATTATTTGGTCCTATATGGTTCCATGGTGTTCTCTTTTCAATTTCGTGGAGTTGTGTTGAGTTTCGTGAAGATTGGAGTTGTTTCATGCATCTATTGGTAGCCTTGTTTTTTATTTGTGAATAATCATATTGGATGTTGTTATAAAAGAATGTTATGGATGGTTTATAATGTCTATTTTGGTCCTTTGTGATCTTGAGATATGTTGGGAATAAGATGCCATTTAATTGCAATCCTAAACATATTTCATGTATCTCCTAAGTCCTTGGAAAGTGTTCCCCAACACTAGGATTAGAAAGAGATTAAATTCGAATGAAATGAACATGTAAATTGACATTTGTAAGTAATTATAAATGATAGGAACATGTGGAGACACCCAATAAGAGATCCTACAAAATAGGACCACATGGGGCACCCACATGGAAGGTGGAACCCACCTTGAGTAAAGTTAACTGTTTGGAGAAAAATAACACTTTAGTAATGCATGTAAAGATCCTAGAAGTTAGGAATTGATGTTTACTTGCATGGATTTCAGTTTAGTTCAGTTTAGTTATGGTTTAGTTATCTTCAATTACATGTAGTTAATTTCAGTTGAATGCTAGTTGACTTCAGTTGACTTGGAATGCATTACTAATGTGTAACATCCTACTACACAACCCCGAAGGGTAAGAGCCAAAAGAGGACAAGATAATTTTTTTTTTTGAAAACATAAGAATTAACTTACACATAAAGCGGTTGCCAAAACGATATATCGAAAACATACATGGCCAAATGTGGCCAAATGCACAATCCAGAGGAGAGGACTAGTTTACCTTCCAAAGAAAATACGATCTGAAGTAAATAGGATAGGTCCAAAAATTTATGCTCTGGAGCTTCAGAATTATCTACGCAGGTGCTCCAGAATTATCTGCACAGGTGCTCTGAAATTATTTGTGTCGGTGCTCCAAAATTATCTACCCCGGTGCTCTGGAATTCTATGTTGTAACATCATAGAATAGCAGACAAAAAATTCTGATGCTCCAGAACATTAACAACAACACAAAACAACAAATAGAGAGCTGCGATACGCCAAAACTTTTGCAGACTATTACAAGAAGGAAATACATAACCAAAGGTCTGATTTTTACATGAAAACTTCTAAAGGAAAAGTTATAATGATCATCATAATACAAGCGAGTCTGATACCGACACTGGAACTCGTAAACTAAATATAAATCATCGCATTTCTTCTCATTAATTTATATGATTACATTTTCACTCTCAAGCGAGTATAATATACATAAAATAATATACAAGAGTACAAAGGCATAGTCATGAATAAGATATACCTACTGATAAAATAGCATAAGAGAGAACACCTCCAACTGATGCTCCAATAACCTGTACACTGGTCCCCAATGGCGGTGGCAACACCTCCCTACCATGTGGACTCAAAAGAGACCACCCCACTGTGCTCGGAGATAGTCACAAGACACAAGCAAAAATAGCAAGGCAAGGGTAATATATGGTCAACACTCACATCAGACACAGAAGCAAACATGAAATACAATGCACAAGGCCAATGTCACAACATGAATATGCTCATACAATAACATGTCGGGTACTACTCATGACTACTAAGGTATGAGGTACTAGTTAGAGTGTTGATTAGATGAAGTGTCATCATGTGTGCTTGAAGGGATGGCACCACATGGAAACAAGTACACTTCTCATATGGACGAGGAAGCTCAATCATGCCCAATCAATGTCTTGTAGATGGATAACTCAATGCCTTGCAGATGGATAGGTCTTCTTGAGTGCATCCTAAGCCTTTACAAGTGCTCAAGACTATGCACGAGGACTCATTATCTTATAATTGTTTTACCCCATCTCGTTTAACCAAATGGGGAGCCAAAAACAAATATGAAACAATGAAAAAGCCACTAAAATCTATCATAAAGACCATTTAAAACAACCAAGCAAACATTGTTGCTAAATCATTCAAACAATTGATCACATACGCCAAAGAAGTGCCCAGATTAAAATTCGGACGACTCAGTTCAAATTTTGACATTTCCAGTTGGATTCCACCTATAATTTTTAATTTTATGACCCGAAATAAGGTGTTGTTTAGAAAAACGTCATTTTATGCATGGCTGGGCAAAAACATGAAAAATGAAAGTGCCCGAATTAAAAATCAGATAATGACCCAGTTGAGATATGGGCGTTTCTACATGGAATCAAATTTTATTTTGTATTTATAATAGCTAGTTAAAGAGAGCATCAAAAAAAGTGTTTTAACAAGTAGACACAAATTTTGACAAAAAATGAGTGTCTAGAATTTAAATCTTCCAAAGACCCAGTTGAGATTTGAGAATTTCTACATGGAATTCACCTTTATTTTTTGTTTTTAATAAGTGAATAAAGAGTAGAAAAAAAATAAAAAATTAACAAATTGGGTAAAAGAGAAAGAATATGTGAAAGAGCCTAGAATTCATATTTTTCTAGCAACCCATTTTAGATTTAACTATTTCTAGTTGAATTCCACCTTTTTTTCAAAGTTTAGAACAAGAGAATGGATCTATTTTAGAACAATATTGACAATGAAATAAGATGGAAATGCACAGTCAAGTCTACCATAAAGAAAACTACAAGGCAGCAAATCAAATCCAAAACAAATATTATCCATCTCCAAAATATTCACAAAATAGAATAGAAGAATAAACCTACCATAATGAAATGCAAATCTTACCATTCCCAAGCTAAATCACAAAAATTCAAGGGATTCAAGAACTACAAAAAAATACCTCAATGTTCCCCAAAATTGAAATGAAAGATTGCTCTGAATAGAAGGTGCGGTTGGGTTCCAAAATATGACAACAAAGAAGAAATGGCGTGTTGAAATCAACAATTAGATGCCCACAAATTTCTTCTCAACAAAATCTCCACATTGCTCCCCAACTCTGCTGCCCAATTCATGGGTTTTTTCTTCTCCTTCAAAAACAAAAAATTTCTTATCCTCCCAAAAAGAATAACTCTCCCCAAAACAAAATGAATATATATATCTCTCTCAAGACAAACCTAATTCCCTTTTAAAAACTCTCCCAACCAAAAATGATTTAAGACATTTAATTAAATAAACTATTAAAGCTCTTCAAAGAAATTAATTGAAATCACTAATAAACAACATTCTCTATTACACATAAAGTGATAATTTAAATCCAACATTATATACACACAAACTCCCCAAAAAGATTTAAATAAAACTATGAGGGCTCACAAAAAAAAGATTAATAAAATCCTTTAAAAATTTCCAAATGAAATATATCATTCTCTCGAATGATCAATAAAAATATTTAAAATAACATATTTAAAATTGCATGGATATAACCTTTCAAATCTCCCATAAATAAAACAATATAAAATGTCATATATGAAATCATGAAAAGATGTCAAAGAAACCACATCAAGACACCGACAACCAATTAAATATATATAACCTCATAAAAGATTAACGGAAACCAAGACAAAATACCTCAATGAGACATACTGGTAAACCACATACAATTGAAAGGTGCTCCAGACATATAGCTGAAAGGTGCTCCAGACATTACCATTAGGTAACTGGATGGTAAGACATCAACAAGGAAATACTGCACTTAGAATAGGGTACAGTGGGCTAGGGTAGGGGACATTTTTCCTGTGACTACCTCCAGTAACCACCATCGGGGAATATGAGTACACTCAGGCATGTGGATCCAGTGGAGTCGATACTCAATACTTACATCACTCCAATTACATGTCAAAGTACATGTGCATATATAACATATATCATATAGTCAAAACAACATCAATCATTAGGAAGAGGGTCATGATATCATAAGCCTTTCAGATACAAGTGTTACGACATCATCCCTTTTCTTCCCATAATCATACAAAAACAATGATAATAGTATATAAACATGTAAGCTTGTAATCCAAAATAATAACTAACCATGATATCCTTTCCCATAATCATCAATGTCTAATCTCATTATGATAACATTTAACATTTAAAATATCAAATCAAAATCAAAATACTATCTTACCCAAGTTGGAGTTAGAGAGGTGTTACATAATGACTTGAGTTGCATGACAGATAACAGGTGATACGTTCAGTTAAGTGGGGATGATCAATTATGCATCTTGTTTGTATGAATTTATGGAGAGATATGTTTTAGTTAACAGAGATTGACTTGGACCTACCTTAGGCACCCAAGTTGGAATCTTGGAGTTAACACTTTTGCATGAGAAGATATTTTATAAGGCTGAGTTAAGTGGGCCCATTCTTGGGTGCCAACTTTGAGGAGGAGCTTACAAGATATCTTCATAATCAACGATGAGTTATGACTTTAGTTTGGGACACCCAAATTGATGAAGGACTTGGTTTTACATTGTTTTTCATAGAAGAACTCTACTTGCAAAGAATAGGTGTGGGTTTTGTGAGATAAGCTTTGTGCTTTGTAATTGTAAAGTCTTTGGAGTTTACAAGGCTCATTATTGTCTATAAATTGCAGCAAGTTGAAGAAAGTTTTATTAGAGTTTATTGTAGGTTGTGAAGAAGAATTGTTGAAGGAAAAAGAAGCATCTCAAGCAAGGATTGATAAAGAATTATTGTAATCTTCTTCTAAGGTTAAATAATACAAGCACTATTGATTTTGGTGGTGGAGGTTTTTCCCGAAAGGATTTCTCCACGGTATATGCTATGTCACTTCTATCTTCTGGTCTTATTCTTCTACAATCTTCTGTCTACTTCTACAAATGGTAAAATGAATCTAAACAAATAATCACCCACAAAGAATCTGTAACAAAGAACACTTATTTAGATCTACAATCTCATATTTTTACAAAGTATTAAGCTACATAATTACCTCCATTTTCAACATTTGGTATCAAAGCTAATGGTTGGGTAGAGTTTGGGGCACCTTTCTCTTAAAAATTTGAAGGTTTTTTGGGTAAAGTGGGAGCTTTTACTATTGTGTTATTGCTGATTTTGGAAAATATGTTTGTTACAATGAGTTTTAATTCTCATTTAGATATTGAAAGATTCAATGGATCTAATTATGAGATGTGGAAACTAAAAATGGAGGATCTCCTTGAAAAGAGAGATCAGTAGTTAGTTCTTGGTAATGAGACAAAGTCACCTATAACGATGTTAGATGAGGATTGGGATAAGCTTGATAAGAAGGAAAGGGGGACCATAAGATTATGTCTTGCTGATGCTGTTCTCTTGAATGTTTCAGAAGAAACTACTACATATAAATTATGGAATAGAATAGGTAATATTTATCAAACTAAAAGTCTTACTAATAAGTTGTATCTGAAAAGATAGTTGTATTCTTTAAAGATGAAAGATGGTGATTCTATTGCAAATCATTTGTATGCTTTTAATTTGATTCTAAGTCAGTTAGCATCTGTAGATGTAAAACTAGAAGATAAAGATAAATACATTTTGTTACTTTATTCCTTACCAAAATCTTGGGAAAATCTAATTGTTGCTATCAGTGGTAGTGGTGTAGATATGAAGATGGACAATATAATTCCTACTCTCCTATCGGAGGAGATGAGGAAGAAGTCTAAAACAGAAATCCAAGATGCCTTGTTTGTAAAAGGTAGGCCTGAGAAAAAGGAACCTAAGAGAGAAAAGGAAGGAAACAATAAGTTTGAAGAATGAAGTAAGGTAAAGTGTTGGAACTGTGGGAAATTGGGACATTTGAAGAAGGATTGTAAGAACAAGAAAAAGAGGTTTAATTATTCTATAGAGGAATCCTCAGATGACGAAAATCATGCATTGATCATTTCATGTAAAAATGTTAGTGATGAATCTTTGCTTGATGTTAAAGAGTGATCTTCATGAAGATGATGGTAGTCATGATGCCATGTGTAGCTCGTACCATAGTTCAGTGGGAGTTGTTGGTAGTGACGTGGATGCATCATTGGTAAGGTTATCTTCATATGATTGGGGATATGTTATTTCTTGGTTTAGAGTGGTTGCTATTATGTCATGGTTTACTCTTGATACATGTTTAGAGTTTGGCATGGTACTTGTTCTCTTGAGACTAGGATGTTTATGTATGTTATGATGCATGTGATCTCCTTGGAGGAGATGGTTAGATCATGTTGTCATGTTTATGTTTCTGATTCATGATTGGAGCTTTGACATTGATCTTGTGTAATTATCTTATGTATTGGGTAAATTAATCATTTGCTTGATTACTTCATGATAGTGCTATGTTGCATTTGGAGTTTAGCATGGATTGGTTGGTTACATGTCCTCATGGATACTTGGAGAAATATGTGAGGCTTGAGTTCTCTTATGGTAAGAGATATATGTTGGAATGGTTACTTGTAAGAAAATATTTTTCAACAGTAAAGACCGAGAAGCCTACACCTTGGTTGGACGTGAGTTCATCACACTCAATGGTTTCACATGCCTCCAAAGAGGTATTTTGGTTATAGAGACTTGGGAAAGGTATTGGTTTTAATTACAAGTTAAACTTGAATGTGATAGTAAGAGTGCTATTTGTTTAGCCAAAAATCCTATGTATCATGCTTGTACTAAGCATGTTTATGTTCAATATCACTTTGTGTGAGAAATGGGAGTAGGAAGGTATTAATTGAGAAAGTTGACAATTTTATTAATGCTACAAATTATCTTACGAAACTAGTTCCTATAGATAAGTTCTCTTGGTTTTTTGTATTAATCATTTGATTGGAGTTTCATGATTATGCAGGTTGCATTTGAAGTTGGCATGGATTGATTAGTTGGTGCAGGAAGTCCATTGGCCTTGAGTCCTATACTTGACTTATAATAATGATTCCTTGTTTAGAATAATTACAATGTATAATGTCAAGTGGGAGAATGTTGGGAATAAGATGCCATTTAATTGTAATCTTAAACATATTTCATGTATCTTCTAAGTCCTTGGAAAGTGTTCCCCAACACTAAGATTAAAAAGAGATTAAATTCGAATGAAATGAACATGTAAACTAATATTTTTAATTAATTATAAATGATAGGAACATGTGGGGACACCCAAGAAGAGCTCCTACAATATAGGAGCACATGGGGCACCCACATGGAAGGTGGAACCCGCCTTGAGTTAAGTTAACTATTTGGAGAAAGATAACACTTCAGTAATGCATGTAAAGATCCTAGAAGTTAGGAATTGATTTTTACATGCATAGAATTCAGTTCAGTTCAATTCAGTTTAGTTTAGTTCAGTTCAATATCAATTCACTTCAGTTTAATTCAATTTAGTTATGGTTCAATTATCTTCAATTGCACGTAGTTAGTTTCAGTTGAATGCTAGTTGACTTCAGTTGACTTGGAATGGATGACTATTGACTTGAGTTGCATGACACATAACAGGTGATACATTCAATTAAGTGGGGATGATCAATCATGCATCCTATTTGTATGAATTGATGGAGAGATATGTTTCAGTTAACAGAGATTGACTTGGACCCACCTTGGGCGCCCAAGTTGGCATCTTGGAGTTAACACTTTTGCATGAGAAAATATTTTATAAGGATGAGTTAAGTGGGTCCATTCTTGGGCACAAACTTTGAGGAGGAGCTTACAAGATATCTTCGTAATAAACGTTGAGTTATCACTTCAGTTTGGGACACCCAAATTCATGGACTTGGTTTGACATTGTTTTTTGCGGAAGAACTCTACTTGCAAAGAATAGGCGTAGGTTTTGTGAGATAAGCTTTGTGCTTTGTAATTGTACACTCTTTGGAGTTTACAAGGCTCACTATTGTCTATAAATTGCAGAAAGTTGAAGAGAGAGTTTTATTATAGTTTATTGGAGGTTGTGAAGAAGAATTGTTGAAGGCGAAAGAAGCATCTCAAGAAAGGATTGATAAAGAATTATTGTAATCTTCTTCTAAGGTTAAATAATACAAGCACTATTGATTTTGGTGGTGGAGTTTTTTCCTGAAAGGGTTTCTCCATAGTATATGTTGTGTCACTTCTATCTTCTGGTCTTATTCTTCTACAATCTTCTGCCTACTTCTACAAATGGTAAAATGAATCTAAACAGATAATCATCCACAAAGAATCTGTAACAAAGAACACTTATTTAGATATACAATCTCATAGTTTTACAAAGTATTAAGCTACATAATTACCTCCATTTTCAATAGTTTACACTTCATTGTGGCACATTTATGATAAGTTTTAGAAAGTTTCATTGGGCCTTGAGCACCTAATGGTGGTTTAATCTATGGTACTTGATATACAGTTATAGTGATGCATCTTGGTTATATAAGGATGGTTATGGATCATTTTATGATGGATTATGATTCTCTGTTAATTCCTTGATGGTCTCTTTGGATGTTCTCTTCAGTTTCGTTGAGTTCCATTGAGTTTCATGAGGATTTTTTGTATTCAGAGCTCATTCGGATAGCCAGTTTGTGAGACTTGATAGATCAGTTTGTGATGTTGTTATGAGCATGTCTATGGACCTTAATGTCTTTTTTTTAGAGGTTCTTAATGCCTTGGGTAGTCCTCCATGCCTCTTGGTTCTTTCATTTGTTGCTTTGATGGTTTTGAGGTGATATGTGCATCTATGGTAGACTAAGGTTAGATTGTTGTATATGCATAGATGTTACTGTTCATGAATATATGTGAATGGTTGGGAATTAGATTATGATGTATGTTGATGTTTTATCCATGTGTTATTTGTTTAGAATCTTGGGTTAGATAGGCTCATATGTAACACCTCTCTAACCCCAGCCTGGGTAAGATAGCATGTTGATTTTGATTTGGTATTCTAACTGTTAAATGTTGTTATAATGAGATTAGACATTGATGATTATGGCAAAGGTTATCATGATTAGTTATTATTCTGGATTACATGCTTATATGTTTATATACTGTTATCATTGCTTTTGTATGATTATGGATAGGAAAGGGATGATGTCGTAACACTTGTATCTAAGAGGCTTACGATATCATGACCCTCTTCCTGATGATTAATGTTGCTTCGACTATATGGATAGGAAAGGGATGATGTCGTAACACTTGTATCTAAGAGGCTTACGATATCATGACCCTCTTCCTGATGATTAATGTTGCTTCGACTATATGATATATGTTATATGCACATGTACTTTGGTGTATGATTGGAGTGATGCAGGTACTGAGTATCGACTCTGCCTGGATCCACAAGCTTTAGTATACTTGTATTCCCTGATGGTAGTTATTGGAGGTAGTCACAGGCCAAACATCCCCTACCCTAGCCCTCTGTACCTTGTTAGTGCAGTGTTCTCGTATTGTTGTCTTATCGTTCGGTTACCTAACGGTAACATCTGGAGCACCTTTCGATCGCATGTGGTTTACCAATATGTTTTGTTGAGGTTTTCATGGTTTCCATTAATATGTTATGTGGCTATATATTTTGGTTATCGGTGTTATGACATGGTTTCATTGATGGTATTTTATAGTGTTTTATTGATTGAAGATTGGAATGGTTATATTCATGAGGTTTTAAATATGTTATTTTAAGTGATTTTTATTGATCATTCAAGGGAATGATATATTTCATTTAGTAATTATAAATGATTTTATTAATCCTTTTTGTGAGCTCTTATAGTCTTATTTAAATCTTATTGGGGAGCTTGAGTGTATTGTAATGTTGGATTTAAATTATTATCTTTATGCATAATAGATAATGTGGTATATTTAGTGATTTTAATTAATTGCTTTGGAGAGCTTTAATAGTTTATTTAATTAAATGTTCTATTTCATTTATTGTGTTGAGGAGTTTAGTTAAAAAGAAAATGGGTAGCCTTGTCATTGATATATATATATATATATTTATTTTGTTTTGAGAGAGTTATCTTTTTAGAGAAAAAAACCCCACGATTTGGGCGGCTGAGTTGGGAAAGAAACATGGAGAATTTCTGAGAAGAAATTTGTGGACAGTGGCTCCAGAGGTTCAACATAGCTTTGTTGTCTTGCTGCTCTATTTTGGAATCTTGCCATGCCTTGCTAACAAAGCATTTCTTCACTTCACATTTGGGGTAGATTTAAGGTTTCTTTTGTGTTTTCCTCTAAATTTTGAGTTAGAAATGTATGTATGAGTATGCTTAAATTTTTTTGGAGTCTTGGCTACTCTGGGTGTTGTCATGACATTTTGGTTGTTGAGTTTTCTTTTCAGTATGGTTATGGTATTTATTTTTGGGGAAAGTATGAGTCTTTTCTAAATTTGTACAAATCTCTTAGTTTAAACTCATATCCAACTATGAGATTCACCTGAAAATGCCCAAATCTCAACTGGGTTGGAGTCCAAAATGAATTTTGAATACTTTCTTTTTTGGCCAAAATTTGTGCCACCTGGTAAAAAACATTTTTTTATTGCTGATAATTAACCATGTATTAAAAATGAAAAATAAAGGTGGATTCCATGTAGAAATGCACATATCTCAACTGGGTCATTGTCCGATTTTTAATCCAAGGACTTTATTTTTTCATGTTTTTTGCTTAACTTGGCTAAAAACACATTTTTTAGAACACCTTATTTTTGGTCATAAATTTTAAAACTAAAGGTGGAATCCAACTAGAAACGTCAAAATATGAACTGGGTCAAGTTCCGATTTTAGATCTGGGCAATTTGAATTTTTATGAAATTTTTATGCCTCTTTCTCATTCGGTTGAACTGGAGCCGTGTTTTGTGCCACCGTCACTTAGTAGTTTTAATTGTTTTAAAAATGGTTTTGCGGGATGATTTAATGAGGTTAATATTTATGATATGATTGGTTTCTTTTCATTAAGTTAATGGTGTATATTTGAATGGTATTTGTTTTACTTGTTGGCGTATGTGATCAGTTGTTTAAATGATTTCACAACAATATTTGCTTGGTTGTGTTAAATGGTTTTAATGATGGATTTTAGTGGCTTTTTCATTGTTTCATAATTTCTATGGATTCCTCGTTTGGTTAAACAAGATGGACTTAGGTCTAGGTAATTAGAGTGGTCTTATGGAGTGGCTCTTTACGGGCCCATGGTTGCAGGTGGCTGCTAGGGGAACTAGTGGTAGAGTTATTGCAAACAAGTGATAACTAAATAAAAAAAATTGGGGTAAAAAACTTATAAGATAATGAGTCCTTGTGCATGGCCTTGAGTGCTTGTAAAGGATAAGAATGCACTCGAGAAGGCCTATCCATTTGCAGGGTGTTGATTCAGGCATGATTGAGTCTCCTTGTCCGTCTGAGAGGTGTACTTGATTCCATGTGGTACCATCCCTTCGAGCAGGCATGATGACACTCCATCCGATCTGCACTCTAGTACCTCGTACCTTAGTAGTCGTGAGTAGTACTTGACGTGTTATTGTATGAGCATCTCCATGTTGTGGCATTGGCCTTATGCATTATATTTCGTGTTTGCTCCATGTCTGATGTGAGTGTTGGCTATATATTACCCTTATCTTGTTACTTTTGTTTGGGCCTTGTGACTACCTCCAAGCATGGTGGGGTGGTATTTTTTGAGTCCACATGGTAGGGAGGCGTTGCCACCACCATTGGGGACCGTGTACAGGTTATTGGAGCACCAGTTGGAGCTGATATATCTTGTACTTATCTTATCAGCTGATGTATAGATTATTCATGGCTATGCCATTGTACTCATGTATATTCCTTTATGTGTATATTGTACTCTCTTGAGAGAGAAGATGTAATCATATAAATTAATGAGAAGAAATGTGATGTTTTATATTTGGCTTACGAGTTTCGGTGTTGGTATTAGACTCACTTGTACTATGATGATCATTATGGCCTTTCTTTTAGAAGTCTTCATGCTAAAATTAGAGCTTTGGTTGTGTATTTCCTTCATGCAATAGTCTGCAAAAGTTTTGGCGCAATGCAACTTTTTGTTTGTTGCTCTGTGTTGCTACTACCAAATTTCTAGCACATCAAAGTTTTCTGTATGTGTTCAGTGATGTTACAGCATAAAGTTCTAGAGGACCGGCACAAAAAGTTCCAAAGCAGAAAGTTTCGAAGCACTGGCGCAAAAAGTTCCGGAGCAGGAAGTTTCAGAGCAAATTTTTTGGAGCTATCCTATTTGCTCCTGTTCAGATTTTCTCTAGAGGGTAAATCAGTCCTATCCTCTTGGTTGTACATTTGGTCATGCTTGGCCATGTATGTTGTTGATATATCGTATTGGCAACTACTTTTTGTGTAGGTTATTCTTCATGTTTTTAAAAAAAAAAATTATCTTGTCCTCTTTTGGCTCTTACCCTTTGGGGTTGCATAGCAGGATGTTACATTATATCTGACCCATGTGAGTATGGCTTGTAAGTTTTGAAATGATCCTTGTTTGAATTCTATCCCTTGCATTACTTGTATGATAACCCTTGGTTTTAGGTAGTTTCCCTTGTTTTCTTGTGTTTTTGAGGGCCTTATGTCTATCTCCTAGCACGGGGGGTGGTCCTTCAGGTTCCACAAGGTTGGGTGGTTTCCTATCTCCATCGGGTATTTGTGTCCTTTTTCGAGTGCGTGGATGGATTCAAGTTTCTTCATGTGATGATTCTTCTAGTGCTTATTGCTCATGCTTTGGATCCTATTTTGCAAGAGCATATTATTTATTGGATTATCATAGTTTCATATGAGTTTTGGATTGCTCCTAGTTGGAGGATAATGTATTAAGATGTAATGTAATAGGAAGTTAATGATGATAGTTGGTTATCTAGGATTATTTGATTATGTTCCTTTCATGTGCTCTTGTGGTATCTATAACTTCTCATCTAAATGAATGTTAATCTTAGGCACTCAAGTTGGTTAAGGAGTGAACTTTAGATCCTAAATCTTAAATGGGATGTATGCTTTATAAGATATGCTTCTTAAAGGATGTTTCATTCTTATGTATTAGGATAAGCATTTATGGGAAAATTAATAATTGGAATGAGTAGATGGTTA
>VDFB02058431.1:0-12155 GCA_007258455.2 Sequoia sempervirens
TCTTGGTTCTTGAAAGGATGACTGTTGTCTGTGATGATGGATTATGGAATACCATACCGACAAATAATATAGTTGAGGATGAACTTGGAATTTTTTTTGCCGATTATGTATGTGAGGGGGATGGATTTGATCACTTAGTGTAGTACCCGCGTGGTGATAATGAATTTTGTGGCCATCGTGAGAGGTAGGATGGATTTTCCCATGAGGTCAAGTCCCATTGTGCTGGCGGCCATGGAGAAGTAATTGACCGAAGTTCCTGCGCTAGTGCATGAACCAAATCACTATGTATCTTACATTGGCGACATGTTCTGAAAAACTCAAGTGCATCCTTTTCCATAGTTAGCCAGTAATACCCAAGTCTCATGATCTTCTTAGCCAAGGTAGGACCACTCAAATGAGATCTGCATATACCCTCATGTACCTCATGTAAGGTTGTTCATGCTTTGTTAGTGTCGAGACATCGAAGAAGGATGTTGTTTGTGTAGATGTGTATTTGACCATTTGGCTTTGTGATTGACACAAGATTTGAAATCCATTCAACGTAGTCTATTGACCGTATGAATCCCACATCTAGGAATTTCTTGAGTTCAACTTTGACTAACAAGGTGATTTGTGGGTGCATCTTTCGTAGCTTATGTTTTACTAGCTTGGCATTTGAAAGTAATGGAAAATGGTGCTAGAAAAGTTTTAGATCCAACCCAAGCATATTGGCATAGGACCATGCAAAGTTAATCTTACGCTCTAAAAAGAACTTGTGAAATTCAAATTTCTCTTCCTCTGTCAAAGATGCTGCAAAGAGGAAAATTTTGGGATCATCCGTTGTGGCTATGTTGACTTCCATGGTGTCCTCTATAAGCATTACTGATTTTTCTTGAGTCATTGGGAGAAAGTCTAGTCCTCCATCCTTGGGTTCCTCAAAGAGGTTTTCACCCACAGATACGTCCTTTATTTTTACTTTTTTATCGTTAGAAGGTGCCTTTCGATTTTCACCTAAAGACATGTCATTTTTTGTTTTATTTTTATTTTTAATTTTGTGACTAGAGGACGACGTGGTCTCCCCAAAGTAGGCTACACAATATAGGTCAATAGAAAATCCAACCTTGTGATCTCCACTTGGTATGCCCTCACGCAGTCCCATGAATTCTGCAATGGCCTCATCATTCTGAAATATGTCCATAACTGGCGGGCCCTGTTGATTCCAATCAATTAGCTATGGGTTGACTAGGGAAATACCATCATCAGTATTGGTGAATGGTGGGGAGGATGCAGAAAGGACATAGATAGATTCAGAGAGGTTGAAGATAAAATTATCATCATCCAAGTCCCAATCATATTTTATCCAATATTCTCCTTCACTTGATTCATACTCATTGTCAAAATAAGGGACAAATGGACTGGCATTGGGGTTGATAGTGTCATGTGGCAAGTCAGATGAACCCAAGTGATGATCATTACTGTCATATGGTTGGGAAAGCATGATAGAAGAATGGTTAATGGGATCCAAAGATAATTCAAGCTTTTCATTGTTCCTTGGGCAAAAGAGTCTATCCCAGTCTTCTCATTTCCATGGGATTTTAGGATTATCATTATTCTGAGCTGAATAAATTTTAAAAATTTTCCAAAATATTTCTTCGAATGTAGGCTCTCCAGGTTCAAGGAACAATTTGTCAAGGTAATAGTCACTCAAGGATCATTGGGAGTCAAATTCCCATTCATGGGAGTCAGTTTCAGTAAGGAATTCCTCAAAGTCTTGACACTTTCCAAAGCATTCTCGCTCTCACTTGAAAGTACATTGGTACGTCAATTGTCATTTTCGGGTAGCCCAAACCCTAACGCAAGAAGTTTTGGTCTTCAAGAAGGCATTATTGGTTCACGCATTCTAGTTTTATTTTTTCCAAGGCCACTAGTTCTATTGTAGCCTTTTTCCTTCATTATATCATATCCTTTGCCATATATTTGGACTAGTAATGGGGATATATCTTTTGGGTCTTTGTAAATCCAAGTTGATATATCTTCAACATCTTTTTCACTCATTTCACCCCATTTTATAAAAATGTGTGACAAAGGAGCTTTGAAAATCTCTTTAGGCTCCATTCTAAAGCAAGGTGAACCATAAACCTTAGGAGACTTGGGTATTTTTGTGATGTAGTAGGCCGTGTTCAATTTATACTCTCCACATCCTTGGTCCTAGATCTTGACATTGGAATCAACCTTCGGGATGGAGGGAGATGGTATGGTGGATGTGGAAGGAGTGGACGTAGATGGTTTGGTGAGTGTGGATGAGTCGATGTATTTGGAAGAAGAGGAGCTTGGAGGTTCTCAGTTGATGGGAACCTGATGTTCTGAAATACCCCTTAGATTGGTGCAATATTGAAAGGGATCGGGGTCTCCATATATGTTGATTTTAGTTCTGTCGAAAGGAAACTTTAGGAATTGATAGTAGGTGGATGGAACAAACTTCAAGGCATGAATCCAGGGTCGGCCAAGCAAGATGTTATAGGGAAGTTCTAGATCTAGGACTTGACAAGTTGTGTCCATAATGACTGGCCCAACTTTGATAGGAAGAGTGATAATACCTCAAGATGAACATTCTTCATCATCATACGCCTTTATAACAATGCTATTTGTAGCATCTACACAAGCATCAGAGAAACCTAGAGCCTTAACCAATTTTAAGGAACATATATTTAGTCCTGCTCCACCATCTACTAAAAATCATCTGACCTTATGCTTATGAATAAAGAATTTGATGTATATGCATCATTATGATTGGACTTTGGTGACGAGTAGTCTTGTTATGAAAAATTTATGTGATGGGGAGTGGTTAGGTATCCCACCATGGCTTCAAACTGGTTGAAATCAATGTCATGAGGGATTGAGGATTCTTGTAAGGTTTTGTCAAGTATGGCCTTATGCGCGGGGGAGATACAAAGCAGCTTGAGTATAGAGATTTGCGCATGTTTCTTTCCTAGTTGGTCAATGAGGTTGAACTGTCCCTTTGGTTGTGACGATTTGGAGGATGGACCCAATTGTGACTGTTTAGTGGATGGACCAGGTATCATTATTTTTGGTTGCCTAGGGGGAGGAGAACCAACTATAGTGACTTTTCCACCACAAGTTGTGACATTATATTTAGGTTCTCTTTTGAAAGTAATGGTATTGACATATTCTTTAGCAACTCATAAATGATTAATAATGGGTTCATCAGAATAGTCAAAGGCAATATGAGTGTAATTGGCATGGTTATTATTAGTCTTAGGACTTGATGTTTAGGGATTATTTGAACCATGGTCCTGCATCGGGTTCTTGTGAATTGTATGGTCTGCATTTGATGCAAATTATTGTCCACCCAGTTCAATTGTGAGATTTTCAATGAGGTCTTGTACCATATTTCTTAGTTGATGACAAGAGGAGGTTTTATGTCCTTTAGTGTAGTGGTAATCACAAAAAAGATTTTTCATCCCACCATGACGGTTTAAACTATCCTAGGTCATATGGGTTAGGGTCCTCTAGTGTGATGACACCATTTTGAAGTAGCCTTTTAAGGATATCTTCAATTGGTTCACCCAAAGGAGTATATGTGCCCCTCTTTGGGAATTGCCTAGGTTGTCATGGCTGCCCTTGGTTTTGACTGTTTTGATTGTTGTGATTATTTTGAATAGCATTAGCAGCAGGTGTTGGTGTGGTCATTGGTGTATTTTGCGGTGGATCTCCCTTAAGAGTGAGTACAATACTTGTTGTGTTTACAGTCTTGGCATCAACAATGCCATCATTAGTAATGTGCTTATTCTTGACCCAATATTTATTCTTGTCTATCGGCAGGTTACATTCATGTTCATAGGGCCATATTTTAGTTCTCATTTAGCAATAAGGGCCTTATCAAGTTGGACACCCTTTTCGACTAAGTCTGTGAAGGTTGCACAATAGTGGACTTGCAAGCCATATTTCAATGGTCCTATGAGGGTTTGGAAATACATGTCAACTTTCTCTTTCTCAGGTATGTTGATATGATAATGAATTTCTAAGATTCTACATCTCTAAAAGAATGGAATGAAAGTATCCCTAGTTTCTTCTTGTGTAAGTATGCATAGGTTGGTGATGGAAACATCTATGTCAATGTTAGAAGCATAATTTTCCACAAATTTTTCTGCAAGTTTGTCCGATGATTTTATTCCCTTTTGTAAAGTGGAAAACCATTCAAGTGTTGGGCATACAAGACTCTTAGGGAAGAGTCTCATCAAGTAAGTATGTTCATAGGCAATATCCACACAATTGGTTGTGAGTTGTCAAATGTGTTCAAGAGGGTTTGTCTTGCTTTTGTATTTAGTGAAATTTGGCGCCATATATCTAGGAGGGAATGGTGGCATGTACAGATTTGTGTCAAAAGGATATGGGCATAGGTCATATGACATGTGAAACTTTTTATTGGAAATTTGCATAGCCTCTATTTTCTTTTGCAAGTTTTCCACTTGAGCTGTCAAAGCGTCAATTATAGCATTGTTTGTTGCATCACACATGGGAGTGATGGGTATCCCATGAGTGCCAATTTGATGGGATGAGGTGTTTTGATTTTGTTGTGGGATGTGTTATTTTGAGATGTATGATGTTTTTTGATTTGAATGTTGTTGCTATTGCAATTTTTTATTAGGGACATGTTGATGAGTATGGATGTGTGATGCATATGTAGGGATGTGTCCTCCAATATTAGTCGATATTTGTGGAATGTGTTGACCTTGACTATTTTGGTGCCCAAATGAAGTCATATGCTATGTAGTCTGATTGCCTTATACATATTGGTGGAATTTACCATGGGGAATGTTGGTGTTTTTCCATTGGGAAGTATTGGTATTAAGTTATGATGACGTGTTGACATTTGCTTGTGGTCCTCGAATGAAAATACATCATTTAATTCCTCCAAAGAGATTGAATGGAGACCCAATGAAAGGATTTGATGATGATGTTCCCATGGCACTAGATAAAGCTCCAAATAGGGGGTTTGAATAGCTTGATCCCCATTGATGAGGATCCAAAGGTAGCTCCAATTGACTGTGAGGACATTGTTTACATTATAGGAATTGATTGTGACATGGATTGTGACATAGTTGGTGCCCCACCAATGGATGTTGCATTGATTGTGTTGGAAGTGTTTTGATTAGATGTGTCATTAGAGGCAACATTGATAGCGCTTTTGGAAATTTGTGAGGTGGCACCAACAAAGGTATTTTTTGCATTGTTTTGGGGTCGACTAGTGTTGGACGTATTGTTTGCATTGTTGTTGTTGGAATTGTGATTAGGGATGCTGCCCTTAGAGTGTTAATGTCAAAGCCACATGGAAATTTAGCCCCTTGGTCTAAGAGCATAGCTAGATATATTTGTGGATCATATAAGACTAAATCTTGCATGAAGGAGGCTACGTCAAGATCTTGTGCGATGACTTCTAGGTCTTCCATAAATACATGTCCATGTTCATCTCTATGCATGAATGATTCAAAAGGGTTACGGGAAGAAGATGGAATGTTCATTTCAATAAAAGGATTGATAAAGTATGCATATGATTCATGTCATTGGAAAAGATATAAGTGTTGGTGTCTTATCCAAAATTAGCCATTTGTTTTCTTTTTCTTTGAAGCCTAGTCTCAACCATATAAGGAATTGCTCAAATTAGGAAGAAGGATGAAAATGACAACTACGTTTTTGGATTTTTGAATAAGGGATGCATATGCAAGCTATGTTTTTGGGTTTTTGACAACAAGGGATGCAATATGACAATGTTTCCTAAAGGGAATGACAAATGCCAAATGAAAATAAGGACTACCTTTTTGAATTTTTAGGAATAATGTATGCAAAAAGATGACTTGAATGTTCTAAGGTATGGAAATGTAGAGGTCTAAGTGATTTGGAAGAAGGTTACTCAACAACCCTAAGCTTGATCTATGTCTCATATTGGGTCATCAAAGGACTTGCTAATGTGACTAAAGATGACAAGATGACAAAGTGAGGTTTCCTAACTAGAATTTTGAGTTGGAAAGTCTCACAAAAAGGACAATGACTGAAGGAAATAAATGCGCTGGTAAGTTTAAGCATATGCATCATTTCAAAATGATGCATTGGTGTTTTGAATATGCATCGAAGTTTCAACAAATGTGGATTTTGAGGTCACAAATGCAACTCAAGGAAGCAAATACAGTGTTCTATTAAGAAAATGTGATGCAAGATAGGAAAATGCGTCGCTAGGAATAGCAAATGTGGCTTATCAGAGTGAATGCATTGTAGAAAGTGTCAAATGCAACACAAAACAATGAATGCGTTGCATTAAATGCATTGCAAGAAGAATGTAAGTCTAATTTGTTTGCAATTTTAGAAAAAAATGGAATTGTTTGAAATTGAATGATTGTTTCCAGGTTTGTGAAATGGTGTTTGATTGTTTAATGTCTCAAAAAACACTTGGAAAACACAATATTTTGAAAACATGCACAAAGAAGACAAGTACAATCCTAGGAACTAGGCAAGGACTATATTTGCTAGATTCCATGTGGATTTCCCCAACTACACTTATTCTTAGTGGGTGAATCCAGAAGCTTGGCCACATAGGCTCCCCCTTACAGTGCACTCACTTCTCAGGTCAACCAAGCTTCTAGCCCCCATAAATCTCCCATGGTAGGATGATCACCTCTACTAAGAACTACAAGAGTATGGATTCCTTCACAATGACCATTGTTACACTAGAAAATAGATGGGATTTTTTCCACTACACAAAAGGGTTCTAGTGAATACTCAGGGACACAACATCTTGCAAGCATACAACAAACCACTTAAGGATTTAGACAATCTACTAGGGGCTCTTATACCTTTAAAAGAAAAGGTAGGTACCCATTTTTGAATGGCACTACATGTCTAAGGCCTACATACTGTGAGGAATTGAGAATTTAGTCTCATCCTTTTATATGCCAACCCGAGCGAAAAAGTGGTTGGAGTCATTCCCTCTTTCGAGGCTGACCCATCTAAGGTTCAAAAACATAAAATAGATGGGTCTAATTTTCTGATCACCTAGTTTGCACAAGGTGAGAGCATAATCACCTACTACCTTCATGCAAAATCAAGCAAAGTTCTTTGACCTTCTAATTAAAATCTAAATGAGACAAGAAAATATCCTTTTTAATGCACCAATAGAAGTGTTTTCTAATCTAAAGCAAACAAAAATGGTTTCAAAACAAAATCCTTAGATATTCAAACCTACAAAACCACTTGTTAGTAGTCTAAAAAGATGTCTTGGACCCATGAAAATTCAAAGCCACACACTGGAACAATAGATTAGTAAGCCAAAAAAACCTATAAACTACTAACTTGAAATGAAAAATATGGAAAAAATTGGAAAAAAAACCCGAAAATAAATTTTACTAGACAAATGTGTCACTCTGCAGAGCAAATGTGTCTCAGGGTAGAATTTGGAATCTATCAGGCATATACGACATTCTGCACAATAGATACATCTCATTCAGAAAATTCATTGTTTGGGTCCTTGGGTGCATCGCAACAGAGCAAATGTGGTTTTCTGTTAGTCGAATGCATCTTGGGATAGCAGATGCATCACTCTGCAGAGCAAATGCATCACAACATAATGTTTGTGGCTTAGAAAACTATGAATGTGGTGTTCCATACCTGTACCTGCAAAAACACAAAAAACTGTATAAACATCTACAAAAAAAGGCGATTTTGGCATTGGGTTCCTAATGTAACTATGGAAAATATTTAGGTTAGCATATTAGTGCATAAATAAACAAAAGCCAAAGTAAATAATGAAGCAGAAAGGAGGAAAACATGAAAATAAAAGGAATAATCTCACCAAATATCTTCAAACTCCATGATTGACCTTCATTACACCTTCTCTATTTACTGCAATATGTAGTTTTCCCTCATATTTTATGTGAGAAACCTATGACCATGCCAAGACCTAAGCAAATGTTGAAGGATTTGATGACAAATGCTACACTATGCAACTATGCAACTAGTAAGCAACTATGAAATAAGCCTAGAGTATGCCAAAATGCCAAAAGAAGTGAAGTATGCCTAAGACAAGATTGCAAGAGCTAAGATGTCACGAGATGTCAAAATGAGACCAAAATTGCCATTTTATAGAAAATGCAATTTTAGATGAATGGCCAAGATTGAAGATTGACAAATGCCCTAGAATCAATGGACAAGATTCAATATGACAACCCATAATTAGGGTTAGGGAAACATTAGGGTGAATTTGAAATGAATGGACAAGATTTAATTTTAGAAAATTAAATCAAGGGACAAGATTGCATGTGACAAAGAGATAAGAATGGCATTGAAAAAGAGAGAGCTGAAAAATCAAATAATATTAGAAATTACTTGATTTATGGAAGAAAATTACTATTTTGAATGAAAAATAAATTTAATTCAAAAGGGGAGAGTCATGTGACAACAAATAATTAATGCAAATTATTTACTAAAAAGAGGGAAAATTGGAAAGTGGGACCATTTTAAATACTATTAATTTATTTTAAATGGGGAAAATGTCAAGGTGGACCATAATTAAATAATTAGAAAATTTATTTAATTATGAAGCTGAACTTTAAAGGAAATTAATGAAAGTATTTAGATGATAAATAAAATTTATTTATTTAAAGCAATGAGGGAAGACAATGGACCAAGATATTAAATGATTTAAGGAATTTATTTAATTATGGAAAAACATTAGAGAGAATTAGTGACATTTTAATAAATAAATATAATTTATTTATTTAAAATAATCAAGGATTAAAATACATGGGCCCGGTTAAATAATTGTGAATTATTTAATTAATAGTTGAAAGTAGACAATAAGACATAATTAAACATTTTAATTATGCTAGGAAGACATAAGGTGAAAATAGAACTTGCAAGCCTAGGTCATTTTTATGTGTCTACATAATCCACCAATCATGGATCTATACTTGGTCCAATCTACCTTAGGATATTCATCATTTTTTATCAATTTACAACCAATAACCATGGGAGTACACACTAGTTTAGAGTCATCCATTCGAAAATTCTTTAGAATTTACTTTTAACATATTTTTATTGTGTAATGAATATACCTTTTTCTAATTGACTGATTTGTAGCCCAAGGAAGAAAGTTATCTCCCCAAACATTGAAATTTCAAACTCATTTTGCATCTCCTTTGCAAAATTTCTACACACTACATCATTTCCTCTAAAGATTATGTCATCAATATACACAACCATAATCATATTTTGATCTCTCTCAACTTTGAAGTAAAGGTTGTTATTTTCAATATCATTTTTGAATCCCTTTTGCAATAAGTAATTGTCCAATCTTGTATACCAGAACTAGGAGCTTGTTTGATCCCATATAATACCTTTTTCAACTTGCAAACCATGTCAGAGTCTTCTAATAACTAAAAACCTTCTAGTTGTTCAATGCACACCTCTTCTTCTAACTCACCATTCAAAAATGTAGACTTTACATCCATTTGATATACTTTGAAGTCTTTATGTGTTGCAAAAGTGAAAAACATCCTAATAGCCTCCATTCTTGCTATTAGAGAAAAAGTATCTTCAAAATATATTCCTTCCACTTGTGAGTAGCCTTCACACACAAGCCTAGCCTTATTTCTAATAACTTCTCCATTCTCATTCAATTTGTTCCTAAAATCCCATTTAGTTCCTATCACATTCTTATTTACTAGTCTTGGGACTAGTTCCCATGTCTGATTCTTCTCAATCTACCTTAGCTCTTTTTCCATAGCTTTCATCCAATTTTCATCCTTGCAAGCTTCAATAACTATTTATGTTCTACTTCAAAAAGTAAATAAAAGTTTACCTATTCCTCTATCATAGCAACTTTTCTTCTTATCAAGACACTTTTGATTTTTTCCTTCAATTATTTGATCCTCATAATGATTTTTTTGCACATACTTAGGATTCTTAGGAGTCTTTTATGAAGCTTCTTCCTCTTCCACTAGAATCTCCTTTTCTTTCTCTTCTTCTTTTTCTTCTTCTTGGAAAGGGGGTTCATTAGATTCATACCCTTCTATCAACACTAAACTTTGATGTGATTTTTCATCCACTTTGACACTTGCACATTCAACTATCTTCTTTCTCCTTTTGTTTTAGCACTTGTATGACTTGCTCTTTGTAGAATATCCAAGGAAAATTCCTTCATCTTATCTTGTATCAATATTTCCTAAATTTTCTTCATCCCTCTTGATATAAGATTTTCTTCCAAACACTCTAAAATATTTTAGAATAGGACTTTTTCCATACCATAGCTCATAGGGGGTCTTTGAATTGTTCACTCTTTCTTGACCTCTGTTGAGAATGTACACTGCTATATGAGTACCTTCTCTCCAATAGACATTTGGTAGATTTGCTTCTTTCAACATGGTTCTTGTTGCTTCTTGAACTGTCATATTCTTCCTCTCCTCAACCCCATTCTATTGTGGAGTCCTAAGAGTTGATAAATTCCTTTTAATCCCATGATCTTCACAAAAATTTTAAACTCATTGGAGGTGAAATCGCCACCTTTGTCAGACCTCAAACACTTGATTTTCAGATCTATTTCTTTCTCAACCATAGATTTAAATTCTTTAAACTTTTCTAGAGCTTCTAATTTTTCTTTGAGAAAGGACACCCAAGTCATTCTAGAGTAATCATCTATTAAGAACATAAAATAATTGTCTCCTTGAGAGATTCTTGTTCTGGTAGGTCCACATAGGGTGTATATGCACCAAATCCAAAAGGTATTAGAGTATTCATAGCTTTGAACCTCTTTTTTATTTTCCAAAGCTGACCTCTTGCAATTGCATTGATAGGCTTTGTAATTCTTGGAATGTCTCACTACATGAGTAGAGCTGATCAACACTGCTGGGCTATCAAAGGGATGATATGACACATTGCTGTGCCACAACCAACTTTCATTGAAGTTTGAGTCATAAAGAACTTACCACAAGCTTTGGGATGATAAAATTCCCTTCTATCCTCATTCCTGGCAAAACAAAAGTTCCAAAGCTTCCTTTTTGATTTCTAGCCATTCATCCTAAAACACTAGATTGTATCCTCTACTACATTTGTACTACACCGAGAAGATTAGCAGAGACCTTGACTTAAAAAGGGTACTATCTATCTTATGCTTGCCATCAAAACTAATATAACCTTTTCCATAGATCTTGGCAGATGTGTCATCACCAAACTTAACAAGACCCCCATCATACTTCTCAAGTTTAAAAAACTTACTCTTATCACCTGCCATATGATTTGGGCACCCACTATCAATTATCCATTAGTTTCTTTCCTCTCTTGCAAGAAAGGCAGTCAACATAGTTCCTTTAATAGTGTGACTTATTTTTGGAGTAGTTTCCTTCACACAATTTTTAGGGTTAGTATAATTAATTCCAACATTCAAAGCCATGAAAAAGCATTCATTACTTCCATCATCTAGATAGTTTGATTCCTCATCATCAGATTTACCATTGTCTTCTTTAACATAATAACTTCTCTTGAAAGATTTACCTTTATGATCTTGATGTTTGTCATTTGAATCTTTGCTTGGAAATTTTGAAGCATAATGATGTATCTTACCACAATTGAAACACTTGATAGGTACCTTACCTCTGTATTTTCCAGTGCCCCTTTTCAATATTCTTACAAAATTTTCTTCCACTTCATGAAGATCATTCTGATCAGATTAATCATTCCTCTCTTTCTAACTTTAAAAGAAGTTTCTTTCCTTGAAGCATCTTTGTCAAAATCTCTTAATTCAAGTAGTTAATGGACCAAACAATTGATCTCTAAAATATTGGTCCAAATTTTGAGCTTCCTCAATAGCAAAAAAAATAGCACTATAATATTTAGGAAGGGTTCTTAATTCATTTTTCACAATTTCACTTTCCTCCAAATTTCCACAAGACTGATGGGATTGAAAATTTCATCCACCCTTAGCATGTAGCCTGAAATATCTTCATCGTTTGAAATCCTTAGGGTTTCAAATTTGGCTTTGAAATTTTTCATCTTTGCTTTCTTTAACTTAACATCTTCTTCATAAATGCTCTTCAACTACTCCCTAACCTCTTTAATAGTTTTGTAGCTCATCACCTTTTGAAGTTCTGAATCAGAAAGCCCACTCAAAA
>VDFB02058432.1:0-41977 GCA_007258455.2 Sequoia sempervirens
CTTATTCTCATTATCCAGATGGACTTAGAAGTAAATTGGATGATAAGGCAGGAAAATGTATCTTTGTTGCATACAGTGAAGAATTTAAGGCATATAGGTTGTACAATACTGAGACAAAATTTTTTGTAATAAGTAGAGATGCAAAGTTTATTGAAGATCAGAAGTGGTGTTGGAATCTAAAAGAGAAATATTAGCAAGTTAACATTCAAAATGATGTTACAAATCAACAACAAATTTCAGTTGTCAACACAAGATCTAGTAGTAGCATTCAACAATTAGCACTAAGAAGGATCTCTTCTTCATCTTCACCAAGTCATCGTCATGTTTCATCAAATAGTTCTTCATCATCCACCTCGGTATCTCCAAAAAGGTGGCAGAAAACAAGGAGCTTGTCTAATATATATCAAGAAAAAATAGAGGTAAATGAAGATACTTGTCATTTTACATTTTTTGCTGATAGTGATCCTATTTTTTTTTAAGAGGCTATAAATGATGATAGATGGGTTAAAGCTATGAATGAAGAAATTGCAGCCCTAGAAAAGAATCAAACTTGGGAAATTGTAGATCTTCTTGAGCATAAGAAGGAAATTGGAGTAAATTGGGTGTATAAAACAAAGTACAATGAGCAAGGTAAAGTGAATAAATACAAGGCTAGGTTGGTATTGAAGATCTACAAAAAAAAAAAGGTATTGATTATAATGAAGTTTTTGCACCTGTTGCTAGAATGGATACTATTCATATGATTTTAGCTCTTTCAGCACAAAAGAGTTGGAAACTTTTTCATATGGATGTAAAATAAACATTCTTGAATGGTGTATTGGAGGAAGAAATTTACATTGAGCAACCACCTAGTTATGAGATTAAAGGTCAAAAAAGTAAGCTCAAACTAAAGAAAGCTTTGTATGGTTTAAAATAGGCACCTAGAGTTTGGTATGAAAGGATTGAACCATATTTTTTGAAGAATGGTTTTGAAAAAATCCCTTATGAACCTACCTTGTTCATAAAACAAAGTCAACAAGGAGATGTTATAATATTTTGCATTTATGTTGATGATTTTCTTTATACTAGGAATAATGAAAACATGCTTAGATATTTTTCAATAGAAATGAAGAGAGAATTTGATATGACTGATCTTGGTTGTCTACATTATTATCTTGGTCTTTAAGTAACTCAAAATAGTGATGGGTTTGTTATTTCAAAAGAAAAGTATGCAAATGATATTTTAAAAATTTTCAAGATGGAAAATAGTAAACCAACAGTTACACCTATTGCCATGGGTGTGAAATTGAGAAAAAATGATGAAACCAAAAAGGTAGATTCTACTTTGTATAAAAGTTTGGTTGGAAGCTTAATGTACTTAACTGCCACAAAACCAGACATCATGTATGTTGTAAGGTTGATAAGCAGGATCATGGAGGATCCACATGATACTCATCTACAAGCAGGTAAAAGAACACTAAGGTATGGGAAAGGGACAACAAATCATGGAATTTTTTATGAAAAGAAGGATGTTTTGAAGTTAACTAGTTATACAGATAGTGATTGGGTTGGAAATCAAGATGATAGGAAAAGTACTTCTAGGTATGTTTTTACTCTTGGTTCAGGTGTAATTTCATGGTCTTCAAAGAAACAAGCCATTGTTGAATTGTCTTCAGTAGAAGTAGAATATGTGGCAACCACTTCAAAAGGTTGTCAAGCAGTTTGGTTAAGAAGAATGCTTGAAGCATTGTTGCAGTCTCAAATGGAAGAAACAGTTATATTTTGTGATAATCAATCAGCTATTACACTTTCTAAAAATCCATTTTTTCATGGAAGAAGCAAGCACATAGACATCAAATTTCATTTCATCAAAGAGCTTATTAAAAATAATGAAATTAAACTTTCTTATTGCAGGTCCAAAGATCAAGTTGTTGACATTTTGACAAAGCCTTTGAAGGAAGAAGATTCAATAGATTGAAGAATCTTTTAGGAATGACAAGTTGTCCCAAAAATCGGATTTTAGGGAGGATGTTAAATTAGTAAAATCTGTTTTGAATAGATTTTTATTGGGCATGTTTCCCATCAAACTTCTGATTTTACTATTTTTTTCTAGATGCTGGGAAAATTTCCCATCTAGCTATAGATGCTTTTCATATTTTTTTGTATATATTTTCTCCTTTTATCAATAAAGTGTGAAGACAATTTACAACATATTTTCTAAGAAAATACAAAGTTTATATTCTCAGGCCTCTCTGTGAATATTCACAATTTATTAAATTTGAGTATTAATTTTTTGTTTGAGTACTGACATTTGAATTTTTTTAGTTTATTATTTTTTAACACTTTGTGCATGCTTGGCTATTCATGAACTTGTTTGTTATCAGAGCTACAGCTAGCCAATATAAGGAAAGGGAGAAATGAAGATCTGCTATTGATGATGATGATTCCAGTACATTAGGGAGGCATTCATTAGGCATGAGTTCATCACGAGGATCATTTATGAGGACCTTTCGAAAGGTATGTTTTTATGGATAGATTTTTATTATTCATTGTAGGGAATTTAGATTACTATCAAGAACATTGTTATAGAAATTAAGGTTTTCATCAAATGGAACTACAACACAAAGCTTCGTCATAGATAGAAAGATGTACAATTCTTTTGTATCCCTAAAATTGTTAGGAAAAAAAAATTTAAAAATTGTAGTACTTGCATCACCGCCTAGACTAAAGCCTGTAGCTATCAAAATTGCATAACCTTGAACAAACTATCGAACAGATTCTACATATGGTTGGGGGTAGTTAGAGCATGGTGGAAATTATAAGATTGTGAACAAAAAAAAATAGAGTCTGTGCATAAATAGAAGGATAATGATCTTGTCATGAAATAAAGAGGACAGTGAACAATATAGGTTATGGTTCCAATGAGAAAGAGGTGAGAGTTTCTTGTGACTCTTGAAAAATATGTATTGAAAATCCTAACAGACCCATGGGTGCATTGATATTATGGTTTTAAATAAAAATTAATGGCATAACTATGAAAGAAATTTATTGACATAGTAGATAATCAACATAACTTGTAGGTTCTTCATTGAAGACCATGACGACTTATATGGAAAAGTTAAATGACTCTATTGAAGAGTAAAATCAAAAGGAACCCTCTTGATAGACAATTGTTAATGATAGTGGCATAATGAGGAGACTATGTCATGAACCTTGAGGACAATACATAAAGCATCTTTGTGTAGGCATTCATGTAATGATGATTAGAAGACCTCACTATTGTTAGGAAAGAACAATATTTATACTTTCTTTTAGTAAGATTGTTTTAATAGCAATCCTTCACTATTTTGGATTCCAATAGTTCCTATTCACTGCTTTGTATAAAGGTACTAACTCAAGACCACCGACTAGATAAGGTGATGTGCCCAGAGTATTCTTTTACCTACTTGTAGATGAGTATCATGTGGATCCTCCATGAACTTGCTTTTCAAGCTTACAACATACATGATGTTTGGTCTTATTGCAATTAAGTACATTAAGCTTCCAACCAAACTTTTATACAAATTAGAATATACCTTTTTGGTTTCATCATTTTTGCTCAACTTCACACCCAAGGAAATAGGCATAATTGTTGGTTTAGTATTTTCCATCTTGAACCTTTTCAAAATATCATTTGCATACTTTTCTTGTGAAATAAAAACCCATTATTGTTTTGAGTTACTTCAAGACCAAGATAATAATGTAACAAACCAAGATCAGTCATATCAAATTCACTCTTCATTTCCATTGAAAAATCTCTAAGCGTGTTTTCATTATTCCCAGTATAAAGCAAATCATCAACATAAATGTAAACTATTATAACATCTCCTTGTTGATTTTGTTTCATGAATAAGGTGGGTTCATAAGGGCATTTTTCAAAATCATTCTTCAAAAAATATGCTTCAATCCTTTCATACCAAACTCTAGGTGCCTGTTTTAAACCATACAAAGTTTTCTTTAGTTTGGGCACTTTACCTTTTTGACCTTTAGTATCATAACTAGGTGGTTTCTCAATGTAAATTTCTTCCTCCAATACACCATTCAAGAATGATGATTTTACATCCATATGAAAAAGTTTCCAACCCTTTTGTTCTAAAAGAGCTAAAATCATATGAATATTATCCATTCTAGCAACAGGTGCCAAAAATTCATTATAATCAATACTTGATTTTTATTTGTAGTGCTTCACTACCAACTTGGCTTTATATTTATTCACTTTACCTTGCTCATTGTACTATGTTTTATACACCCACTTTACTCCAATTGCCTTCTTATGCTTAGGAAGATCTACAATTTCCCAAGTTTGATTCTTTTCTATGGCTACAATTTCTTCATTCATAGCTTTAACCAATCTATCATCATTTCTAGCCTCTTCAAAAAAAGTAGGATCACTATTAGTAAAAAATGCAAAATGACAAGTATCTTCATTTACCTCTATTGTTTCTTGATATATGTCAGACAAGCTCCTTGTTTTCGGCCACCTTTTTGGAGATAATGAGGTGGATGATGAAGAACTATTTGATGAAACATGAAGATGACTTGGTGGAGATGAAGAAGAGATTCTTCTTAGTGTTGATTGTTGAACACTACCACTAGCTCCTATCTTGACAACTGAAATTTCTTGTTGATTTGCAGCTTCATCTTGAATGTTAACTTGGTGATATTTCTCTTTTAGATTCCAACACCACTCCTAATCTTCAATAAAATTTGCATCTCTACTTATCACCAACCTTTTTTTCTTAGGATTGTACAACCTATATGCCTTAGATTATTCACTATACTAAACAAGGATACATGTTTATGCCTTATCATCCAATTTACTTCTAAGTGCATCTGGAACATGAGAATAAGCAATACAACCAAAAATTTTTAAGTGATCTATGCAAGGTCTATATCCTCCTCAAGCTTCTTCTAGTTTCATACCCCAAACTGAGTTTCTAGGACATCTATTCAAAATATAACCTGCACAACAAATTGCTTCTTCCCAAAAATATTTTGGTAAATTGTTAATATTAAGCATACTCCTTACCATATTTAAAATTGTTGTATTTTTTCTCTCAACTACCCCGTTTTGTTGAGGTGAATACCTTGTTGTTAGCTACCTTATTATGCCATTTTCAATACAAAAATTATGAAAATCAAGAGGAATATATTCTCCACCCCTATCAGTTCTTAAAATTATGAGAAAATAACCACTTTTTTTTTCAACTAATTCTTTAAATTCTTTGAATTTATTGAAAGTATTTCATTTATTTTTCAGAGGATAAACCCAAAGTTTTCTACAATATTCATCAATAAAAGTCAAAAAGTATCTCATACTAGAAAATGAAGTAACCTCAATTGGACCACATAGATCTGAATGAACTAGCTCCAATGGCTCTGAAGCTCTCTAGGAATCCCTTGTTGGAAAGGCCTCTCTATGGTGCTTTCCAACAATAAAACCTTCACATTATTCATCTGGTTTTTGGATAACTAGTAAACCTATTACCATGTTCTTTTTATGCAAAAGATTTAGTTCGTGATCAAAATTCAAATGACCAAATCTAAGATGCCATAACCGCTGTGTATCTTTTACAAGAGCACTGAAACATAAACGCATATTGTTTCTGTTACTAAGAGAAAAAATCCTATTAGCAGTCATGGGTATCTTTTTTATCATCTTGTTTTTAACATCAACAATAATGCATGAGCCCTTTTCAAATTTGACAATGTGGCCTTTTTGCACAAGTTGACCTACACTTAACAAATTGTGCTTTAAGCCTGGTACATAAAATACATCACCATTATACTTTTTCTCGCCTTGTTTTTTTGTGATTAATATCCTCCCTTTCTCCATGACTGATGCAATTGTATCATTTCCCATCTATACTTCAAATTTGATGGACTCATCCAAATTCTGAAACATCTCTTTGCGTCCTGTCATATGATTATTACAGCCACTATCAACATACCATTTGTCATCATTTACTTCCTTCTTTGTGATCCAAGTTAGCAATATATATCCTTCCTCCCCTTCAACTTCATTTTCATATTGGGCTTCCTATTTACTTTCATCTGCAATTATTTTTCTACATTTAGCTGCAATATGTCCATACTTTTGACAATAATAACATTGGATGAATGATTTATCATACCTCTAGAAACCTCTACCTCTTTGCTAAAATTTTTCTCTATCTCTACCTCTTTCTTGAGCGTAACTACAATTTTCTTCATCACTTCAAATTCTTCTTTTACCTCTACCTCTTTTTTGAAAACAACCTCCTCTTCCTCTTGAATTTCTACCTCTTCCACTTTGTGCTGAAGATGATTATGGTGAAGGGTCTTTTTCTTTCAAAGATACTTTTATTTTTAAAGCTTTTTCAAGTGGTTCTTTTGCTGATTTACTTAATATTTTCTCATGTGTGTATAGTGAACCCATAAGCTCATCTACAGATAAAGTGGTTAGAGTTTTTGATTCTTCAATAGCTACAACTACAGGACAATATTTTGTAGGAAAACTTCTTAAAATATTTTCAACAATTTTTTGACCATTCATAATCTCACCATTTATTTTCATCTGATTAACTATCCCCATTGTGCAAGTAAATAAATCTCCTAAACTTTCAGACTCTGACATTGTAAAATTTCAAAATATTTTCTAAGCATTTGTAAATAGACTGTTCTTACTCTTTCTGTACCTTGAAATAATTGTGCAAGAAGATCCCATGCTTCTTTGGCTATTGAAATAGCTATAAATCTTGGAAGGAGAGTTTCATGAAAACCCTGTACAATAAATAATAATGCTTTTTGATCTTTTTTCTGATTATTCTCTAGTAAATTCCTTTCATTTTGTGTGAGTGTTGTTAATGTTGCTACATCTGTGGGTTCTGAATATCTATTATGTACGAGATCCCATAGCTCGTGAGATCTAAATAAAATCTTCATTTGAAAAGTCCAAAAATCACAATTTTTCCCATTGAATTAAGGAATTTGCAACTGTGTACTGTTAGCATTCATTGTTATTTCGAACCTGCTTTGATACCATATGATGAAAAATACTAAACTAAAAAAATCCAAATGTGAGTACACTAAAACAAAAAATTAATATTAAAATTTAATAAACTATGATTATATTCACAAAGAGGCAGAGAATATAAACTTTGTATTTTTGCAAAAAATATGTTGTAAATTGTCTTCATGCTTTATTGATAAATGGAGAAAATATATAGAACAAATTATGAAAAACATCTACAACTAGACGGGAAACTTTTCCAGCACCAAAAACAAACTAAAACAAAAATAAAAGGAAACTGTCCAATCTAGAAAATATAGTAAAATTAGAAGTCTAATGGGAAACATTCCCATTGAAAATCTGTTTTGAACAGATTGTTAGTGGGAATGTTTCCCATCAAACTTCTGATTTTACTATTTTTTCCTAGATTGGACAGTTTCTTTTTGTTTTTGTTTTTGTTTTTTTTTTGTGTTGGGAAAGTTTCCCATCTATCTGTAGATTATTTTCATAATTTGATATATATATATTCTCTGGGCCTTTGTGTGAATTTATTCACAATTTATTAAATTTTAGTATTAATTTTTTGTGTACTAGCATTTGGATTTTTTTAGTTTATTGTTTTTTAACATATGGTATCAGAGCAGGTTTGAAATGGCAATGAATGCTAATAGTACATAGTTGAAAATTCCTTAATTCAATGGAAAAAATTATGATTTTTGGAGTGTTAAAATGAATAATTTATTTAGATCCCAGGAACTATGGGATCTTATGCAGAATGGATATTTAGAACCCGCAAATACAACATTAGCAGTACTCGCACAAAATGAAAGGAATTTTACTGTAAAATAATTAAAAAAAAGATTAGAAAGCATTATTGTTCATTGTGTAGGGTCTTGATGAAACTCCCCTTCCAAGATTTATAGCTATTTCAATACCCAAAGAAGCATGAGATCTTCTTGCACAATAATTTCAAAGTACAGAAAGAGTAAGAACAGCCTGTTTACAAATGCTTAGAAAAGATTTTGAAATTCTACAAATGTCAGAGTCTGAAAGTTTACGAGATTTATTTACTCGTACAATGGGGATAGTTAATCAGATGAAAATAAATGGTGAGATTATGAATGATAAAAAAATTGTTGAAAATATTGTAAGAAGCTTTCCTACAAAATATGATCTTGTAGTTATAGCTATTGAAGAATAAAAAAATCTAACCACTTTATCTATAGATGAGAATATCAGTTCACTCTACACACATGAGCAAAGATTAAATAAATCAGAAAAAGAGCCACTTGAGAAAAGCTTTAAAAAGAAAAGTATCATTGAAAGAAAAAGAAGCTGGACTAGAATCATCTTCAACACAAAGAGGAAGAGGTAGAAATTCAAGAGGAAGAGGACATTTTCAACAAAGAGGTAGAGGTCAAAGAAGCAATAGAAGTGATGAAGAAAATTGTAGTTAAACTCAAGCAAGAGGTAAAGGCAGAGAAAAATTTCAGCAAAGAGGTAGAGGTTTTTAGAGGTATGTTAAATCATCTATTCAATGTTATTATTGTCAAAAGTATGGAAATATTGCAGCTCAATGTAAAAAAAAATTGCAGATGAAAGTAAATAGGAAGCCAAATGTGCAAATGAAGGTGAAGGGTAGGAAGGATATGTATTGCTAACATGCAACACAAAGGAGGAAGTAAATGATGACAAATGGTATGTTGACAGTGGCTGTAGTAATCATACATATGATAGGACACAAAGAGATGTTTCAATATTTGGATGAGCCCATCAAATTTGAGGTAAAGATGGGAAATGATACAATTGAATCAGTCATTGGGAAAGGGAGGATATTAATCACAACAAAACAAGGTGAGATAAAATATATTGGTGATGTATTTTATATACCAGGCTTAAAGCATAATTTGTTAAGTGTAGGTCAACTTGTGCAAAAAGGCCACACTGTCAAATTTGAAAAGGGATCATCCATTATTGTTGATGGTAAAAACAAGATGATTACCAAAATACCCATGACTGCTAATAGGATGTTTTCTCTTAGTATCAGAAATAATATGTATTTAACTTTTAGTGCTCTTGTAAAAGATACACAGTGATTATGGCATCTTAGATTTGGTCATTTGAATTTTGGTGGACTAAATATTTTTCATAAAAAGAACATGGTAACAGGTTTTCCACTTATCCATAAACCAGATGAAGAATGTGAAGGTTGTATTGTTGGAAAGAACCATAGAGAGCCCTTTCCAATAAGGGTTTCCTAGAGAGTTTCAGAGCCATTAGAGCTAGTTCATTCAAATCTACGTGGTCTAATTGAGGTTGCTTCATTTTCTGGTATGAGATACTTTTTTACTTTTATTGATGACTATAGTAGAAAATTTTGGGTTTATCCTTTGAAAAATAAATTAGATACTTTCAAGAAATTGAGAAAGTTTAAAGAATTAGTTGAAAAGCAAAGTAGTTATTTTCTCAAAATTTTAAGGACTGATAGGATAGAGAGTATATTTCTCATGATTTTCATAAATTTTTTTATTGAAAATCGAATAAAAAGGTAGCTAACAAGGTATTCACCTCAACAAAATGGGGTATTTGAGAGAAAAAATAGAACAATTTTAAATATGGTAAGGAGTTTGCTTAATGTTAAAAATTTACCAAATTTTTTTTGCAAGAAGCAGTTTGTTGTGTAGGTTATTTTTTGGATAGATATCCTAAAAACTTAGTTTGGGGCATAACACTAGAAGAAGCATGGGGAGGATATAAACCTCGGGTAGATCACCTAAGAGTTTATGATTGTATTCCTTATTCTCATGTTCTAGATGCACTTAGAAGTAAATTGGATGATAAGGTAGAAAAATGTATCTTTGTTGCATACAGTGAAGAATCTAAGGCATATAGGTTGTACAATGTTGAAACAATTTTTTTTTTTGATAAGTAGAGATGCAAATTTTATTGAAGATCAGGAGTGGTGTTGGAATCTAAAAGAGACATATCAACAAGTTAACATTCAAGATGAAGCTGCAAATCAACAACAAATTTCAGTTGTTAACACAAGAGCTAGTAGTAGCATTCATCAATCAACACTAAGAAGAATCTCTTCTTCATCTCCACCAAGTCATCATCATGTTTCATCAAATAGTTCTTCATCATCCACCTCAGTATCTCCAAAAAGGTGACAGAAAACAAGGAGCTTGTCTAACATATGTCAAGAAAAAATAGAGGTAAATGAAGATACTTGTCATTTTGCATTTTTTGCTGATAGTGACCCTATTTTTTTTGAAGAGGCTATAAATGATGATAGATGGGTTAAAGCTATGAATGAAGAAATTGCAGCCATAGAAAAGAATCAAACTTGGGAAATTTCATATCTTCTTGAGCATAAGAAGGCAATTGGAGTAAAGTGGGTGTAGAAAGCAAAGTACAATGAGCTAGGTAAAGTGAATAAATACAAGGCCACGTTGGTAGTGAAGGGATACAAAAAAAAATCATGTATTGATTATAATGAATTTTTTGCACCTGTTGCTAGAATGGATACTATTCATATGATTTTAGCTCTTTCAGCACAAAAGGGTTGGAAACTTTTTTAGATGTATGTAAAATCAGCATTCTTGAATGGTGTATTAGAGGAACAAATTTAAATTGAGCAACCACCTGGTTATGAGATTAAAGGTCAAAAAGGTAAGCTCAAACTAAAGAAAGCTTTGTATGGTTTAAAACAGGCACCTAGAGTTTGGTATGAAAGGATTGAAGCATATTTTTTGAAGAATGGTTTTGAAAAATTCCCTTATGAACCCACCTTGTTCATAAAACAAAGTAAAAAAGGAGATGTTATAATAGTTTGCATTTATGTTGATGATTTGCTTTATACTAGCAATAATGAAAACATACTTAGATATTTTTCAATAGAAATGAAGAGAGAATTTGATATGACTAACCTTGGTTGTTTGCATTATTATCTTGGTCTTGAATTAACTCAAAATAGTGATGGGTTTTTTATTTCACAAGAAAAGTATGCAAATGATATTTTGAAAAGGTTCAAGATGGGAAATACTAAACCAACAATTACACCTATTGCCATGGGTGTGAAGTTGAGCAAAAATGATGAAACCAAAAAGGTAGATTCTAATTTGTATAAAAGTTTGGTTGGAAGCTTAATGTACTTAACTACAACAAGACCAAACATCATGTATGTTGTCAACTTGATAAGCAGGTTCATGGAGGATCCACATCATACTAATCTACAAGAAGGTAAAAGAATACTAAGGTTTTTGAAAGGGACAACAAATCATGGAATTTTTTATGAAAAAAATGATGTTTTGAAGTTAACTGGTTATACAGATAGTGATTGGGATGGAAATAAAGATGATAGGAAAAGTACTTCAAGGTATGTTTTTACTCTTGGTTCAAGTGTAATTTCATGGTCTTCAAAGAAACAACCCATTGTTGCATTGTCTTCAACAAAATCAGAATATGTGGCAGCCACTTCAATAGGTTGTGAAGTAGTTTGGTTAAGAAGAATGTTTGAAGCATTGTTATAGTCTCAAATGGAAGAAACAGTTATATTTTGTGATAATCAATCAGCTATTGCACTTTCTAAAAATATAGTTTTTCATGGAAGAGGCAAGCACATAGACATCAAATTTCATTTCATCAAAGAGCTGGTTAAAAATAATGAAATTAAACTTTCTTATTGCAGGTCCAAAGATCAAGTTGTTGACATTTTGACAAAGCCTTTGAAGGAAGAAGATTCAATAGATTGAAGAATCTTTTAGGGATGACAAGTTGTCCCACAAATCAGATTTTAGGGAGGTTGTTAAATAAGTAAAATATGTTTTCAACAGATTGTTAGTGGGAATGTTTCCCATCAGACTTCTGATTTTACTATTTTTTTCTAGATTCGATAGTTTCTTTTTGTTTTTGTTTTAGTTTTTCTTTTTGTGCTGGGAAAGTTTCACATCTAGCTATAGATGCTTTTCATAATTTGTTGTATATATTTTCTCCTTTTATCAATAAAGTGTAAAGACAATTTACAACATATTTTCTAAGAAAATACAAAGTTTATATTCTCTACCTCTCTGTGAATATTCATAGTTTATTAAATTTGAGTATTAATTTTTTATTTTAGTATACTGGCATTTGGATTTTTTTAGTTTATTATTTTTTAACACTTTGTCCATGCTTGGCTATTCATGAACTTGTTTTCTATCAGAGCTATGGCTAGCCAATATAAGGCAAGGGATAAATGAAGATGCTACTGATGATGATGATTCTAGTACATTAGGGAGGCATTCATCAAACATGAGTTCATCACGAGGATCATTTATGAGGACCTTTCGAAAGGTATGTTTTTGCTAAGAGCTTTTTACTGTTCATTGTAGGGAATTTAGATTACTATCAAGAACATTGTTATAGAAATTAAGGTTTTCATCAAATGGAACTGCAACACAAAGCTTGGTCATAGATAGAAAGATGTACAATTCTTTTGTATCCCTAAAATTGTTAGAAACAAAAATTTAAAAAATTGTATTACCTGCATCACCACCTAGACTAAAGCCTGTAGCTATAAAAATTGCATAACCTTGAACAAACTATCGAACAGATTCTACATATGGTTGGGGGTAGTTAGAGCATGGTGGTAGTTATAAGATTGTGAACAAAAAAAATAGAGTATGTGCATAAATAGAAGGATAATGGTCTTGTCATGAAATAAAGAGGACAGTGAACAATAGAGGTTATGGTGCCAATGAGAAAGAGGTGAAATTTTCTTGTGAATCTTGAAAAATATGTATTAAAAATCCTAACAGACCCATGGCTGCATTGAGATTATGGTTTTAAATGAAAATTAATGGCATAATTATGAAAGACATTTATTGACATAGTAGATATTCAACATAACTTGTAGGTTCTTCAAAGACCATGGAAACTTATATGGAAAAGGTAAATGACTCTATTGAAGAGTAAAATCAAAAGGAAAATTGTTAATGACAGTGGCATAATGAGGAGACTGTGTCATGAACCTAAAGGATAGTACATAAAGCATCTTTGTGTAGGCATTCATGTAATGATGATTAGAAGACCTCACAATTGTTAGGAAAGAACAATATTTATACTTTATTTTAGTAAGATTGTTTTAATAGCAATCCTTCACCGTTTTGGATTCTAATAGTTCCTATTCACTGCTTTGTATAAAGGTACTAACTCAAGACCACTGACTAGATAGGGTGATGTGCCTAGAGTTAATGGTGAACTAGCAATATCTCAAGCCATTGGAAATGCATTATTTAAGAATTAGAATTTTTGAGAAGATGAAAGTGCCAGATATATGTGGTCTTCTAGTAGAAGCACAAGGACAAAATTATCATTCAACAAAAATTATACCTGATGCACACTCATTGGCCTGGGTTGTACTAAATATTGCATTCAAAAGGGGAAGCACAGATAGTTTGGTAGTGTTTGTGCTTCCTCTAGATTTTGCTACTCATTCTACTCGAGGTTGCTTTCGAGATGATTTGTACCTAGAGAGGGAACCAAATTTCAAAATTGACAAAGAAGAGAATGTGGTTAATTCACATTTAGATGCCATGAATTATCCTGAGGTGCCTAGAAGGAAAAAACATATGATTTTAGCTGATATGCCAAGCATGTTGATTCAAGGAAGAAAATGATGTTTTCATACCAAAATGGCTAAAAAATCACATCTAAAATTGATAAAGAAGCTTCAAGCACTTTTGAAGAAGAACACCATGAAGCAGTTGAGAGGAAATGACAATGTATACTATGAAGAGAGGTACAAGATTGTATTTTCATCTTAATAACCAAAGGGTTGATTGGAGTGTTGAAGGCAAGAAACCCTTGCCAAATTTGTACCAACAGACCTTATTTTCATCAATATTAATGGACAATGATAAACTATGTTAGCTTGGTCATACATAAGCTAGGGGATGGTGAGAAAGTATGACAATCACAACAGAGAAATGATTTAAAAATAAATGATCACAAAATATAAAGGTTCATAAGATTAATAGTTTTGGACGCAATCTTAAATAGTTATAAATCTTGTGCGTCGAAAACTACATGTGACTGACGTGACCAATTAATGACCAAATAAAACTTCTAAACTCTACCAGAAAAGAGACAGATAATAAATAGCTAGAGTTCAAACATCATGAAGTCATCAATGAAGTGCTAAAAAGCTATCCAGATCATCATCTGACAGCATAAATTATTTTAACGCTGAAATTTGCATATATATATTTTTTTTTCTTTCAAAGGATTCAAGTAAATGTCTAAAAAAATATTCTAAAAAAAATTCAATTTTGAAGAAAATGACTATTTAGTCTTAATAATGCATTTTTTTACTGTTGTTTTATGATCTTTAATTAATTATTAAATACTATTAAAGATGTATTTCAAAACTGAACAGACAATAGTAATTTTGAGTAGGTCACCTGTCCATCAAAGTCCCACCAAAAATAATTTAATTAATTATTAAAAATTCAATTTTATTTTATTGGTGTAGATTACACATCAATTAATGTAGTGAATATAACACTAGCAATCAGACCTTGGTGTGTAATGGGTGCACCAAAAAGGTGTGTGGAAGGTTAATTAGGAAAAAATATGGTTTTTTTTGGGAATACATTTGTGTAATACATAAGGTCAATTGGTAGGTCATTTTAGAATTATTATTATTATTATCAATTAGGATAAATTTTGGTTTTTTTTCATACATTTACTAATTACTAATGTTGGTCAATAAGGAGGGAGGGATTGAGAGAGGGAGAGATAGGGAGGGACGGACAAAGAGAGAGAAGAAGATAGAGAGGGAGAGATATAGATATATAGATGAAGTGACAAATAGAGAGAAAGAGAGGGAGAGAGGAGAAGATAGAAAGGGAGAGATAGAGATATATAGAGGAAGAGGGACAGCGAGATACAAAAAGATATAAATTGTGAGATAGAGTGATACAAAGATATAGATATAAGGAGATATAGAGAGGGGAGGAGAGGGAGAGAGAGAGATAGAAAGAGAGAATCAAAGGTAGATAAATAGAGAGGGAGAGAGAAATAGGGTAGATAGGGAGAGGGAGAGAAGTAGGGAGAGATAGAGATATATGGGAAGAGAAAGGGAGAACAATGTAGAGATAGAAAGATAGATAGGGGATAGGGAGGGAGTGAGGAAGGGAGAGATGGGGAGAGATAGAGAGAGGGAGATAGAGGGAGAGAGGGAGGGAAAGGGAGAGAGAGATGTAGATAAGGGGGAGATATAGAAGAGGGGGAGAGAGGGAGAGAGACGGGTTGAAGAGGAAGAGAGAAAAGAGGGGGAGAGGGAAAGAGATAGGTAGGAGAGAAAGTAGAGGGGGGGGAGAGGGAGAGAGATATGTAGAGAGGGTGTGAGGGAGAGATAGCTCAAAGAGATAGAGAAGACGAGATAAAGAGATATAAAGGAAGAGGGAGAGGGAGAGATAGAGAGATATAGATGGTGAGATAAAGTGATAGAGAGATAGATATATAAGGAGATATAGAGAGAGGAGGAGAGGGAAAGAGAGACAAAGAGATAGACAAAGATAGAGAATTATATATAGATACATAATGATGGAGAGAGGAAGAGAGAAAATTATATTAAATATACTTTAATTTGTTTTATATACAATTTATATTTTGCATTAATTAAATTTTGTATTATATTTATATGTTAATTTTTTGTGCTTTATAAAACTATAGTAATTATTAAAATTATTAATTATAAACATTATATACCCTGTTTGAAAGCTCCCATTTTGGCACAGGAAAGGAGGATAATGGTGAAGATGGATCCACAATCATAGAATCTACCCATGCCTATGGAATTGATCTTAGACAAGGCACACATCCACTATAGATTTCAAAACATTTCAGTGATAGAGAAACCACATTTCTCAAACAAGTATTAACCTAGAATTTTAGGTCTTTCAACAAAGACAATTATTTTTGAGTCACAAAGCTAAACACCTTTCTTTGACATTTACTTTTCTTAAAATAATTGTTACAATTATCTAATTTATCATTCTCAAATTTTATAAATTATTATTCTCAATTATATCAATTAACTTAATTAACTTAAATAAAAATATATATTTTCAAAAATAGATTTTTCTTTACATTATAATATATAATGAAAACTTGATATATACCCCCATATATATATATATGATAATATAAAAATATTTAAAATTATAAAACAATAGCAATCCTCAACATGAGTATCTATCCTATCTCTGAAGACCACAAAAATAATAATAGTAAAACGACTTAGTGGGTCTGTTTTTATTGTTTTTAGACTCGCATGATTCACTTCTAGAATATTATCACTCTTGAAGTGAGCAGCTTTAACTACCATAAACGACAATATTTTAGGGAACCTACTGTAAAGGCTTCCACGGGTATCCGCAGGGAGGAGACACGTTTTAGTTGCATGAATCCACGTTTTGTTCAACAGCATGCTCCATGTTGACAACCAGAATGCAGTTTTTGTGTAGAATGAAGTTTTTGAATGATTTATGTTCTATGCTACAATTAATCTAACTCCAAGTTTTCATAGTGTGAAGCATTCTTTTTCTTTTTCTCAAATTCGCCTCTATTTTCTTGACAGGAATCTGACGACTACTTCAGCTGACGAGGGTCAATTTTTAAATCTGTTGTTGAAGCTCATATTCGCCAAGAACACTATGGAGATTGGTGTGTATACTGGTTACTCGCGTCTCGCCACTGCTCTTGCCCTACCTGATGATGGAAAGGTATACAAACATGCATTCTTCTGTTGTTTAATGGCCGCGAAAAGATGTTAAGGGCGTCCCTCTGTATACAGTGTTTTGATCCTGTTAATATGGCATATTTAAAACGAAAACCAAAATTCTGCCCTTTAATAAGATCATTTCTGAAACGAGTGGGAAAGATTCTTACGGTTTTGGAATACCGTGTGTCCCGTCTCTCCAAATTTTTAGATGGTGGGCATCAGATTTGAAGGACTCTTAGTCGCTACACATCACTTCGTACTCCCTAGTATACTATGAGTTGGGTTTGCCTGTAATTAAAAAGCAGGAGTTGCCCACAAAATTGACTTCAGAGAGGGCCCTGCCCTGCCAGTTCTCTCGATCAAATGTTGGAAAATGTAAGTTCGACTCTCATCTGTCTTTGGCCAAAAAAGAAAAAACTGTTGAAAATGTGGATTTTTTTTTGTGGGAAGATTGTGAATATGGAATTGTGGGTGTGATTTTACAGAAGGAAATGCAAGGCTTATTTGATTTCATATTTTTTGACGCAGACAAAGACAATTATCTTAATTACCACAAGCGGCTGATTGATCTAGTGAAGATTGGGGGAGTGATCGGCTACGACAATACTCTGTGGAACGGGTCAGTGGTGGCTCCACCCGATGCCCCACTAAGGAAATATGTGAGATATTACAGACTTAAAGACGGAGCGAGGAAGAGTTTGGTGGAGCGGAAACCAATAGCGGCGGGGAAAGCAGTAAAAGGCGGCCAAAAACAGCCGAAAATTTGGTGATTTCCACCTTGCCGGGCTTCTCGGGTGATTTCCTTCGTTGAGTGTTCTTGTTTTTAATTACGCCGAGAGGCGTTCCACTACAATGGCATTTTGCCGTAAATTTCCCTGTACATAAAAATGTCCATCGAAAAAATAAAATGTTAAACGCGTTCCACTTTCCTGCTGACTTGTCGCCGTCATGCGTGCTCCTGTGCTTTAGGTTTTCTGCCGACAGGTAGAAGAAAGAAAATATCGGTGCATATATTTCGCAACAGAAACAGTTGGGTGGATGGGATGGTGTTTAATTTGTTTTGTGAATTGAAATTTTCAGAACCGGTGTGAACATAATAGCTCGAATGTTCCACGCACCTATTTCTGATAAAGAGCAAGCTATTGGTGTTAGCACTGTGGGATATTCATAGGCTATAATGCTGGCTGGTCTTGCATTCAAGCACAAGAGGAAAAACAAGAGAAAAACCCAAGGGAAGCCTTATGACAAGCCCAATATTGTGGCTGGTGCCAGTGTCTAAGTTTCAACTTTTAATTTACGTTTTTTTTCTCTGTTTTCCTGAAATCTAAAAATAATTTGCTGGGTTCTGCATCTTTTGGTAATGGTCATTGATGTTGTTGGTGACATTGTTTTGCAGGTCTGTTGGAAGAAGTTTCCTCAGTATTTTGAGGTACGGTTAATGACACGTCTAGACCATGTTTGTATGGTGGACGGCTTTCAGTGTCTCCATATCCTTCTGGAGACCAAACGGTTAATGTTGATGGAGGAAGCCCAAAAAAATTAAGGCCCAATGACGATGGAGCAGGGTTGAAGAAATTAACAGAATTCAAACCAACTTGAACCTGTGCAAAACCACAGCAAAGTTGATGACATGGACCAACAGAGAATTAGAGCTCCTGATGATACAGATATTGTTAAAAAGCCCGGGTTTTTCAAACCAGTCCCACCCGTGGGAGAAGAGCATGGCATTTTTCAGTTGCTTCGAAGCTTTGATTTCTGGTTGTTTTATTTTCTCTACTTCTGTGGAGGGATTGTGGCGCTGGTATACATCAATAATCTGGGCAACTTATTATTTATTTATCCTGCCAAATTTGGTGATCTCTGCTTGAAGAATATGTTGGCTTAGAGTGCATGTATAGTGTGTTTTCAACGCCTATTGTTTTAGTTTGATGTCAGCTATACATAAGTTTGTAGTAGACCCATGTCCTGTCCCAACTTGTTTGTGCTTTTTAAATATTGTTCTTGTAAATGGCTTCAATTCACAGGGCAAATTTGTATCTATTAAACAGTGAAGTGAATCCAAGAATAGCCAGGAAGAATATGAATAATAGTATATTTTGCTCTTATGATTGTGAATGTCATGCAGGCAATATGTCATTTATATTGCTATATTAATTGAAAATAAGCCTTCACATTAAGATGTTTTAATTTCGTATACTATGAATGGTGGTCTATTAACAAGGCAAACCAAAAATGATAAGGGAACAAAATTTTTCCGAGTTCATTGACCCATTTTTAAGGGATGAGATCAAGTCGTCTTATGGACAAATTTGGCAGTGCATACCCTTTTTTGAGTTTTTTAAAGATATAAATGAGTGTTTTACTTGGTAAAGGCATAAGAACAATATAAAATCAAAATAAAACAAAATACTTAATCCTAATCTGTACTTATAAATATGCATAACCTCTCTTTCCATTACTAGTAACGACACACCCAGATTTTTAATCAATTTGTCATATATAAGTGAATAGGCGTCTAGACAATAAGTGAATAGGCGTCTAGGCAATAAAATCTATAAAACTTAAACATGTTATGCAATAGAATGTTTGAGTAGAAATACCAGATAAGACTTGTAAAGGAATTGAAACATGTTAACATGTTATGCTTAAATACATGACAGATTGTAGATCTTCATAGTTGTAAAGGCATGACAGATTGTAGATCTTCATAGTTGTAAAGGAATTGAAACATGTTAACATGTTATGCTTAAATACAAACAGATTGTAGATCTTCATAGTTTTGACATCAGAGCATTATGTCAAAAAATTTGGAGCTCGGTTAGTGAAAAGACTTAAGATGCCAATGCACTTCACAATTGAGGATTAGTCATAGCCTGTAATAATTTGTTTTATAACACATTGATTTTATTGATATGATTTGATTGATACTTATTGTTCTAATACAGGATGACCTTTATGAATCATGCCTTTACTAACCTTGCAGATCTCTTATTTGAACATGTTAGTAGATGATATGGATGCTCGTGAATCATGCCTTTACTAACCTTGCAGATTTCATATTTGAACATGTTAGTAGATGATATGGATGCTCGTTTATGAATCATGCCTTTACTAACCTTGCAGATCTCATATTTGAACATGTTAGTAGATGATATGGATGCTCGTGAATCATGCCTTTACTAACCTTGCAGATTTCATATTTGAACAGATCTCATATTTGAACATGTTAGTAGATGATATGGATGCTCATGAATCATGCCTTTACTAACCTTGCAGATTTCATATTTGAACATGTTAGTAGATGATATGGATGCTCGTGAGTCTCCTGTATATTATATTTCTTAAACTCCTATCTCCCAAAAATCAAACTGCACCAGTAAGATATCTCTCGGCATTATTTAGATATATTATTGAATAAAATATCTAAACAAGTTTTAACAGCAAACGCCGGAGTTCCGTTCTTGCCTACTCCTGGTGCGTATAATTCGTAAAACCCTTAAAATCTTTCTTTTTATGCAGTTGACAGAGGGAAAAAAAAAGAGTAATTTTTTATGTTTATGAGAATTACAGAGGCAAGCCCTGCGCCGTCTCCAGGGGGTTTTTTGGAACCTTATCCAGCAGGATCTTCTCCTGCTTCGGAAGATTCTTCTTCCGCAGCTTACCGCACTGCAGAAACCCTGTCATACGATATTTCTCCTACCAGTCATCCTCTCAATCCACGGAAAGAAGCTAGCAGAAGTTATCTCGCGAGAACAGATTTTTTCCTGTCAGTAGTCGGAATTTTAGCAGGACTGATTTCTGCCAGCGTTCTGAGCTAGAAGTTGCACGAAACTCCGATACCGAAGGAATTACCATTTTTCACATTATTTCAGTGATGTTACGGGCGAAAATTTAGCTGATTCAAAAATTACCTCTACTTTTTCAAAAACAGCATCTCATTCTGCGCGAATGTTTTGCTGTTACTTAATGAAGGCCGGAGGCAGAGGAGGAAGTTTTACACACAGTAAAAATTTTAAAACATAAAATATTATTTCCAACACACAGAGCTGCTGCTCGTAATTTTCTGTTTGCTCACATTCACATTCTTCTGTTCACTTGTTAAAATAAAATTACAATTACAAAATATATGCTAAGGTAAAAAGTCACGTGAAAGAATTTCACGGATGAGAGGAAACGAATACAATTTTTCAAATTCACCTAACTAATTTTCTCCCCGTCAAAATGCATTTAATACAATGTCCTTTTCATAATATTCAAACTTAAATATTAAATCTTTCGCATCCCGATATTTCCTTTGGCGGTGGCGGCTTTCTCCATAGTTCCCCGCGGTATCGCGATGGTTAAAATCTTGATTGCGATATTGCGGGCAGCAGTTAGTTGACGGCCCGGTAAACTACGGCGGTTACAAATAAAACAAACTTTTACGAAGTCTCCCGTGATATCGCGATGAATATTTTATTGATTGCGATATAGCGGGCATTGGCTGGAGGTACGGCAGGCGGTTGATATAAAACAAAAACATTACCGAAGACTCCCGCGGTATCGCAATGGCTAATTTATTGATTGCGATATAGCGGGCGGCGGTTGGCGGAGACGGCAGCAGTTAGGGTTAATATTCCAACACTCCCATGCCCAATCTGTTTCTCTGAAAAATAAAATTATCTCTTCCCAGCGGCTTTGTAAAAATATCTGCACTTTGTTCTTCTGATCTGCAAAACTCTAGAAATATTTCACCATTGTTAATTAATTCTCTGATAAAGTGATATCTGGTATCAATGTGCTTGCTTCTCTTATGAAAGACTGGATTTTTCGAAAGAGCAATGGCTGAATTGTTATCACAGTAAATTTTTGTTGCCTCCATTTGTTCATTTTGCAATTCTTTCAAAATTCTTCTCATCCAGATTGCTTGACATGTTGCACTTGTGGCTGCCACATACTCTGCTTCTGCTGATGAAAGACAAACTATTGGCTGCTTCTTTGAAGACCATGAGACAACTCCAGTCCCAAAATTAAATACATAACCAGACGTGCTTTTTCTGTCATCAATGCTGCCAGCACAGTCACTGTCTGTGTATCCTATGAGTTTGAACTCATCTGAACTTGAATACTTAATGCCAAAATTTCTTGTTCCACTTACATACCTTAAAATTCTTTTCCCTGCTTTCCAATGGGTGTCTTTTGGTGTTTCCATAAACCTAGAAATCAAACTTACTCCATACATAATGTCTGGCCTTGTGGCTGTGAGATACATGAGACTTCCAACAAGCCTCTTAAACAAAGTTGGATCAACATTAGACCCTCTATCATCCTTGCTTAGTTTCAGACCTGTCACTGTAGGTGTTGGTGCTGGTTTGCACTTCATCATATTAAACCTTTTCAAAATGTCATTTGCATATTTTGACTGTGAAATAAAAATACCATTTTCATTTTGATTCACTTCAATACCCAAAAAATACTTCATCAGACCTAAGTCTGTCATTTCAAATTCTTTCTTCATGTCTGCCTTGAACAGATCAATTGACAAATTGCCAGTGAAAATTAAATCATCCACATATAAGCATACTATTAGTATTTCACCTTCTTCATTCATTTTTGTATACAGTGTGGGCTCACTGCTACATCTATTAAATCCATTCAGCAAAAGATAACTATCTATTCTGCTGTACCAAGCTCTTGGGGCTTGCTTCAATCCATACAGTGCCTTTTTCAATTTGTAAACTTTGTCTTCCTGACCCAGAATTTCATACCCAGGTGGCTGTTCCACATAAACTTCTTCTTCTAAATAACCATTTAAAAAAGCTGACTTTACATCCATTTGAGATACAGACCACTTATTCTGAGCTGCTAATGCTAAAATCATTCTTATAGTATCCAATCTTGCTACAGGTGCAAATGTTTCATTGTAATCAATTCCGGGCTGTTGTGAATAGCCCTTTACAACCAATCTTGCTTTAAGCTTCTGAACTTCATCTTTTTCATTCAATTTGGTTTTATAAATCCATTTCACTCCAATTACATCTTTGTCTTTTGGAAGACTGACTAGTTCCCATGTCTGATTCTTCTCAATTGCTTCAATCTCTTCATCCATAGCACTTACCCATTTATCATCTTTGACTGCATCTTCAAAATGAATTGGATCTTCTATTTGAGAATAAAATGCACAAAGAGAAATCTGATCTGAGTTATTCTCACCTTCATTTTGCTCATATATATCTCTTATGCTTCTGATTTTCTGTCTTCTCAGACTTGCCAATGTAGGATTTGACATATCACTTGAACTTGTGGAATGTGGACCCGATGGTCCTGCTGTAGATGGTGTTTGTTGTCCTCTTGTTGGACTGCTTCCTTGAATGATTGAGGTTGTTCTTACAATCGATGCTGGTGTCACTTGTGGACCACTTTGTTGAGCTTGAATGGGAGTGGTAGGAGTCACAATAGCTGGAACATTTGTTGTTGCTGGAACTTCATTCTCCTCTTGAGGTATACTAGCTGAAATATTGACTGTCTTCTCTATACTTCCATCCCATGCTTCATCTTCCACAAATTGTACATCTCTGCTTGTGTTAAAGCATTGTATGCTACTGCATCTGCTGGCTCTGCAAATCCATTCTCTATTAAATCCCATATATCCTGTGAGCTAAATAGTGCTTTCATGGTGATTGACCAATACTCATAATTCTTCCCATTAAACTGTGGAATTTGTGGGTTTGTCAAGCTTGTGCTTGCTGCCATTTTTGAAATTTACCCAGATAATCAACTTGCTCTGATACTCGAACTTGCTCTGTGAAGGCCGGAGGCAGAGGAGGAAGTTTTACACACAGTAAAAATTTTAAAACATAAAATATTATTTCCAACACACAAAGCTGCTGCTCGTAATTTTCTGTTTGCTCACATTCACATTCCTCTGTTCACTTGTTAAAATAAAATTACAATTACAAAATATATGCTAAGGTAAAAAGTCACGTGAAAGAATTTCACGGATGAGAGGAAACGAATACAATTTTTCAAATTCACCTAACTAATTTTAAAATCTTGATTGCGATATAGCGGGCATTGGCTGGAGGTACGGCAGGCGGTTGATATAAAACAAAAACATTACCGAAGACTCCCGCGGTATCGCAATGGCTAATTTATTGATTGCGAAATAGCGGGCGACGGTTGGCGGAGACGGCAGCAGTTAGGGTTAATATTCCAACACTTAATGCCTTTTATTTTTCTGTATACGCTGCATGCTATGTTTCTTCTTGCCATTTTATTATGAACACAGTTCTATACCGATCTAGAGTCTTTTACAGATATTCTACTTTATAAATTAATGAATTTTTTTATACCGATCTAGTCTCTTTTACAGAGATTCTATTTAATACATTAGTGAATTCATTCATTAAATTTGTCGACTTGCAGAACTCTATTTAACAATTTATTGGAAGCAAAACGTCTCTACGGTAAGCTAATGAAGGACAAATCAACGTCGGGCGTTCATCCGGAGCGGGCGGTGGGAAAACTGTAAAAAAGTGACAAAATGTATGCACCGCTGAGATTGATTTAAGCACCTTGCCGGGTGTTCGGGATTTGTGAACCATTGATGGTCAAAGTGAGCTTCAAAAGCTCAAATAGAACACGCCTTCGCCTTCGGCGTAAATATATTTGGTGTTGGGCGCTCATCGGTCATTCAATTCGTAGAATCTACGGTGAATTCAAGTATAAGTACTTACCTAGTTTATATATATGATTGACTGTCAGGTCCCACCACCTGACAGTTGCCATTCGTATCTACCGTTCTATTATTTCGTTTACAGAGGGAATCTGTAACTAAGAATTCCTTAGCATGTACACAAGATTTACCTATATGGGGCCGCTAATTGTTATGAATCTGGTTGACCAATGCCCGCGGATGAAGGAAATGAAATCAGATGGATAGCTGAAAATTAATGAGGCAGCAGTTTGCTATCCCAACAATCTTGATATTGCATCTGTTCGTTGCTCTTTTCATTGTTATAACAACCCAGATTCCTTACTGAAGCCATTTTAGATAACAGAAAATTTTTGCTCTATGTAGACTGTAGTGTAACTTGAGCAATTTATTTGAGGCCATTTAAAATTTTAGATGAAATTAATTTTTTCTTTATGTAAACTGTGGTGAACTTAGCAATGCCCTTGATATGCAGATACTGGGATTTGGATGGGCAGGCATTTTAGAAGACACTTGGTGGAACCCACTGCCATGTGGTGGCCTGCAAATCTTGTCCAGATTTCTCTCTTCAAGTGATTTACCTTCCATTGATAGATGAAGAAGCAAGAAAAGGAAAACTTAGATTTCAAATGTTCAGTGTCATTTAGTTGGGCTGCAGAGATCTTGGAGCTTCATAATATTGTGCGAGAGACCTTGAAATCGCACTGCATCTTAGATAGTGCAGACCTCATAAGCCTTAACCAAATATCAGTACAAATCTTGGCTTCAAACATCTAGAGTGTCGCAGTCTTTGGATAATCCATGCTACAACTAACCTTTGAGTCGTACACTTATGTTGTATACTTTGAATATATACTTCTTTGCAACCCCTGTATTACAATATCATACACCAAATTGGAGTTAGTGGGCGCTTGGTCATTAAGTATATTCATTCTATTTCAATTGTCAGTTCTTTTTATTAGTTCTTACATATAGTTTTGCTTATTATGTTGTGCCTGGCTATTTGTTTCCCATGATCACATCCCTTTCATGGATCTGCTGGATATTTCCTAAATCTGTTCTGGCACAACAACTGGGTTCGGGACTGTATGGTCTTGGTGAAAGGAGAATACAAGGATTAAACATAGTCATGAATAAGGATTAAACATAGTAATAACATCATAAATCTATCTAGAACTAAACTAATCTACTATAATTTAGATGATAAATTATATATCAATTAAATATGTTTAAAATAGTTTAATTTAAATATTATATTAATTGACATAATATTATTAATTGAAAAATAAAATAAGACAAATAAATATTAATAATTTAAAAAATAGTTTTTAAACGAAAATTTGTAAATTCGGAGATTGATTAAAACATTTGCATTCTTTTGTATTTTATGAATAATTAACATATTACTTGATTGATCTTGACTTACAATAAATCACAAATGATGTGATCCAAAGATTAGTTTCTCTTTTAAATTTTAAAATTTTAAAACAATTAATAATATATTACACTCAAAATAATTTAACTTTTTCTATTATTCACTCTTTTATTAAAAAATTCTTCACATTCAAATCAACTTAAAAAAAAAAAACCTTATAAACTCACCAAGATTTACTTGACATTATGATTTTTAAATTTGGAGATAAATGACATTCAAATATTATTAGTGTTATTTGCAGTGAAATATATTATTTGTTAGATACTTGAGAAATTTATTATTATTGAACTCAAAACATCTTTTAAAATCACCAAAAAGTTTCCAATAAACTTTCAACCAAAAAAAATGAACACAAGAAAAATGGAATCATCCTAAATATGAGCTAGATAGTATGACCTCAAAGATTGATATAAAAAAATTTAATCACTATTTAAATTATGAAGCCTCCACTTTAGGAACTAATAATGCATTGAACACTAATACAAGAGACTACATGAGGTTTAGGGATGACGCGCCTGCAGATTATCACCCAGTTTGGATAGTTGGCCATTAGGGTAGGAGACATGGCCATTTTGAACATAGATCTTATTTGCCATAAAAAATGAACCCATAGAAAAATGGAATCATCCTAACTCAATGTGTAGTGCTTCATTCTTAATAAGACCTATGATTTTTCACTAGTTATTATTATAGCAAATAATATTTCAAATAAAAAGAATAAAAATATGAGAAAAACTATAATTGTCACATTAAATAAAAAGATAGTAAAGGATCAAACTTAAAAGAATAAATATAAACATAAATATTATTTTTTAAACATACTTAAATAATAGAGATAACTTACTAGCTTAGTCATTATTCTTTCACTTCTAGTTTGATTAATGAAATTATCATTAGAAACTTTTAAAACATAAATAAAAATAGTTAAAATTAAAAACAGTTAAAAAAAAAAATGGAAAAGTATAATTATCACAATAACAATGAAAATTTAAAAAATCTTGGCATAGGGTCTTGACTCGATTGACTAAAGCATTTTGTTATAGAAAAAATTCATGAACTTCAGTCTCTCCCTAATTGGCTAAAGCATCCTCTTGTAGGCAAGAAGTCACAGGTCTAGTCTCCCTGGTTCCCATATGAGAGAAACTTAAAAAATAAAATCAAACTTAAAAAATAAGAATTATGAGAAAAAAAATATAATTATCACAATGAAAAGTGAAACTTTTCATTTATATTGATTAAATTTTAAATAAATAAAATATAAATTTTAATATAAATATTCTCACCACTATTCAAATATAAAAAGAAGCTTTCAAATTTCAAGAAAGTATAAAAATTTATATATTTTTTTGAAAATTAATCAAATAGAAAATATAAGTCACGAGTTATTATACCTATTCAATTCATTTATATTTTGATATATCCTATTCTCCTTAGCCTTGTCAAAACGAAAAGAAACAAAAAATTCCAAACTAAAAATAATAATATTATTAGAAAAATATAATTATCACACAAAAATATAGTGAATCTTTCAATTTAGACTAAATAAATTTAAAATTAAATATTAAAAGCTATCAAAGCTTAATAGAATATTTGTATTGGCTCTAAGAAAATTCACCACCAATAATTTATTACAGGAAAATTCAATGCAATTCATGGTAATGAATTTTCTGTGAGGTGAATTTCTCATGGTGGTGAATTTTCTTATGTGAATTATTGAAGGTGAATTGTTGGAGGTTAATTTTAATGGTATCTGGATTCATATATAGATCTACCATTTTCTCTCTCACCACTATTGAAAATAAATAAATTATAAGACAAAATATAATTATTTAAAAAGAAAACCTCAATAGAATAAAAATATCTAAATGTATAATTTACAAGAAAAGTCTTCAGGAGAAACATCTATATCTAGACAATCCATCAATTGAATTGGAAGCTTAGATGGGTACCTAGATTTTAACTTTACCTCCATCTTAAAATAGCTTGCCAATTTTGTCAAACTCTTCTATTGTACCCATGTTTCCTCAAGTAGGCTCCTTGAATGATTCTAATGTTGATTCATCCACCCTCCCAATTTTTGACATTGAAGGAATCCTTTAGTCTCCTTAACCATCTACCTACAAATATCATAAAGTTGATGAAGAATATTATCAATTTTACATATAATGCATGATTTACGTGTAGAATCAAGTAAAATCAACATAGAAGGAATGAATCAATAGTATCAACCACAAAATACATAAAACTCAAAACCCTAAATACCTTAATCCAAAAATGAAGCATAAATGAACATAGAAAAATAAACAATAATAAAGACAACATAGAAACATAAATAATAATAAAGCAATATTACCATAATTCATATGTCGTGGTTGAATCACCTTCATTTCTCTTCTCCATTTTGTCTACTAATAGTGACAAAAAAATATCAAAGATAGTGGTTGTCTAGGGTTTGAAATGAAAGGGATATGTCTCTTTTATATAAACCAAAATTTTAATGAAGGGCTAAGATTGAATGATGAAGATCAATGGATGAGATTGCTTTGAGAAGCAAGGAAATAGGGTTAGGGAAAAAATAGGGTTTAGTTAAGGATGGATGGTGAAGATTAAAAGGTAATAACACATTATCAAGGGTGAAATTAATTGAGATAAGAGATAAGATTTGACAAAAAAAAAGAGGTGGCTAGAGTAAATTAAATAATTGTAAAATTAAATAATTTAGGATGGAAATAAAATACCTAAATAATTAAAACAACTATTTAATTATAGATGGAGAGGGAAAGTTGGCTTTTAATTAAAATAATTGGAAATAATTATTTAATTAGAAAGTGGATGAAAAGACAAATTAGTAAATAATAAAAAATAATTATTTACTAGTGAAGGGAAAATGGTGGGAATTAAATTATGGAAAAAAAGGGTAATGAATAAGCAAATAATTAAAACAATTATTTAATTATATTAGGAAAATAAAAATAAATAATTAAATTAATGAGAATTTCATTTAATTATAGAGTGAAATATTAATTACTGATGTAATTAATAAATATCAATTAGTCAAGGAAGAATAGAAGGGGAAACTAAATTAATTAAATAATTAAAATTATTTAATTAGGCAGGGGAGAAGGGGATTTGATATGGAAAATGGTGTTCCTAGGACTATGACATTTTTCAATGTTTACATTTTGTCCCTATTTGATACAATGTGAAGTCACTTGAATGTTGTATCAAAGAAATTTAGCTCGAAATATGCCCTATTGTGTCATGATTCGTAGGGAGTGGGTTTCGTATGATCTTGAGCATGGGTTTGGTCCCATCAAGAGGTCTTTTGAGTATAAGGACACTGCAAATCTTGACATTGAGGAGTATGGGATCTAGTGGGATGTGCTCGCTGACTATGTGAGAGATTCATCATGGTTCTTTGCATTATGATTGGGTGGATCACCATTCTTGATCGACGAGGACATAGATTACCAATCAAATGGGGAGAGATGTTGATTGGAATGATGACTCATGGGATGGTGTATGTGTGGGGCCATGCCTTCTAGACATGTTATACTTTTAGTTGCAAAATGTTTCCTAGAAAGGAGCACAGTCCATCAACTATTGGACGATATTGCTCATGATCTGGGCTTGGGAGCACATCATTATGTTCCAACCTCCCATTGGGAGACAACTAGTAGTAGGGATGCCATATCTATTCTTGTACAGAGGGGTGGTCACACAAACCAATGTCAGTGATGTCAGGTATTGGCATCACACCATTGATTTTCTTGCTTCATTTTTATGGACTATATCAGAACTTTTTGCCATGGGAGGATGACGAATGACATTTCCCTATTATTGGTTGGCATGTTATTTGATTGGGATGACCTTGCAGATACAACACATTATCAAGCGATACCTTCTAGAGTGGGTGCTAAAAAAATTTAGGAATCAACATAGGTTTCCTATTAGTGCAACAAATTTTGCTAGGTCCTCATGAGAGATCACTTAGTGGGGATAGATGATCAAATTAGTGATGACAAAGCAAGATGTTGATACTTTGTAGCTTGTTCAATGGGGTGTTGACATAGAGGTTACTTATTTGGGGGCGACGTCCGAGTACAATGTGTGGTGGGTCATGCACATGCCTGATTCCTTGAAAAATCAATATTAGCCTACCCTAGTTGAGCGATGGGATAGAGGTCAACATGACAGATTCATGAATAGAGGACATGCGAGGGGAGGAGATGGAGGTAGAGGAGGAAGGGGTGATGATGGTGGAGATGGTGGTAGTGGAGAAATGGGGGGAAAGGTCAAATGGAGGAGGGATAGAGAACAAATAATAGTTAGAAAAATCTCACCTATCAAAGATGAGGCCAAGTAGGAGGGTCCTTGGGTCGAGGCAGAGCAACAAAGAAACAAACTAGAAGGAGAGAAGGAGGTGGAAATCTAGGAGGTTGAGGAGGAGATGGGGTAGGAGGAGAGAGAAGTTCAGTAGGAGATCATGATGGGAGAGGATTTGAGTAAGGGATTTTAGGGTGTGCCTATTTTGGAGGCTCTGGAGGAGGTAGAGGAGGCATGTCAGTGGATCAACATATTGTAGATTTGTAGGCATGACTCCAAGCTATGCATACATGGATTTAGGCATTACAAGTTGAGGTAGATAGGCTCACTACTAAGAGAGACATGGTCATCATTGGGAGACAAAGGGTCAACCAACAGTGTCTAGATTTTATTTTGATTGGTAGCCTAAACTCATGGTCGAGCTAGGTCATCAACTCTTCTAGGCAAGACAAGAGGCTCAATACTATAGAGATTTTTATGAGTGTCAGGTGCCATAAAAAAAGAGGGAACCAAGATACACAAAGACCCAAATCCATGGAAAATGACAGTCTCACTGGACTCAGAGTAGTGGAGGAGTCTCAGTCTAGTCCCTCTTTCTTATCTATTTTTAATCTCTTTCTTATGATATGCAAGGATTATATAGGATGTATCCAATGATATGTATGTTGATAGTATATGGATGTAGGATGGTATCATATGGTTATGACATGTGATGCTTATGTGGATGATTCCTTATGATGGAATGCTATATTTTTTTTGTATTTTCCAATGCAATATGGATGGCCTAATATGCTTATGATGATGTCTATGATGCTTCTAACATGATTATGTATGTAGGATATTTTGTGTGTCATAAGACACCATCAGGTTGGGAATAGAAGAAATGTGAGCATGGAGGAAATGAATGTTAGCATGAAGTTAGTCAAAATGAAAAGGAGTTGATATTTTTCTTGATTAATATTAGGTTTGCATGTTTATCATCATTGGGCATTACATTATCGAAAATGGACAATAAACACTATGGCATGAAATAGACCAAGGTGTGCAATTTTATCCTTTTGCAAAAATAGATAATTGATAGAAAACGGGTGCCATGACACATACTAGGAGAAAATTTTCCCCATTATTTTTGTAAAGACAAACCACAAACAACAATCAAATAAAAATAAGGGCATGATACATCATCGCTCCTCTAAATCCATTTTGAGACATCCTCAAGGTTTCTAGTAATATGACCAATAATAAATCAACAAAGCCAACAACCATTTTGATTATTTTCTAGTGATTGTTTGCTTATAACATTGATAGGATTGATTGATTGATGGGAAATTCCTGGTTTTAAGAATGGAAGAATGTTGTATAAGACATCATATTCAGTTTTGATTATGAAACTACCTATATAAAGGAAATGATAAAGTTGATAAATGATGATGTTTGGTTTCAAGGACACATCCTATAAAAGAAAAATGATAGGACCAAGTTTAGTTTCAATAAATGAGGAAATTCGTTTAAGATGTTGAGACTAGTTTTGACAATGCAACCTTTTGTATAAGACCATTGATTGATTGGTAAGTGTCTCGCTAACAATTAGGCAATTGATCAGTTTGGATTGAAGACTAGTTGGGTATTTAGCTTGTTGATTTGTGATTTGGTTGAGACTCAGATAACTATTTATGTTTGATCAACATGTTGATTTTATCAAAGGATGATTTATAATGATATGGACTATGACATTATTGAAAAACCCTAAGGGATTGACCTAATGCTTTGGGGGCTCATCAATGATGGCCTTGCCTATGTAACATGTACAGAGACATCGTAGTTTGACTAACCTTGACCATGGATTATTTATTATGGATTGAATCATGATTGAATCAACTTTGCAAACCCTAAAGGACTAACATAGTTCCTTGGGGGATCATTAATGATTTCCTTGCCTATGTAACATGCACAAAGACATCTTAGTTCAACAGACTTATACCAATAGGACTTGACACTATTTTTGGGTTTTTGAAGGTTATTTGGATTGATTATTAGGAGTTAGATAAGGATGCGTGTGGTAGGAGATAGACAAAAAATATAAACCATTCATAGGCCATGTGAAGGACAAAAAAGCATTATTATGAATGTCTTGAGGAAGCATGGGCCACCTGCTTAGACACCCACCTAGCCAAACCATCAGCCACCTTATTCCACTCCCAAGGAACATGACAAAAAGAAATAAAATCCAAAGTTGTGTTATCCCTTGCATAACTATCCCATTTTATTCTAGAACAAAATGGGTCCCCCTTCTCTTTTTGTTTTCCTTGGGCCTTTGGTTTTCTTCCTTAGGTGCTTTTATTTTAATTCTATTGGACTTGTGGAACCAGGACCAATTCCGAGCTTGGAATCATGTTCAGTGTTCTATTCTTGTTCCATCCTCGGTTCTAGTTCTAATAGTTCCTTTGTTTTCTTTTGTTTTGTCAGGACCGGGTCCGAATCGGAACATTGAACTCTTCAAGGTTCCCGATCCGTGTTCCATCCCGGCCCTGACTCCGCTTTTCCCTTTATTTATTTTGTGGTCTATATTTTGTTCTGTCAGAGTCGGGTTCGGGTCTGAATCTGAATGTTGAAACTCTTTCATGTTTCTCATTCGAGTTCCATCCCAACCCCATTTCCGCCTTTCTCTTTCTCTCTCTTGTTGGCCTTTTTTTCGTTTGGTTTTTGTGTCATGTGCCTTAGGTATTTTCTTTTTGGCCTTAAACATTTTTCTTTTTTGTTTTTGGTGGACCTAGACCTGGAACGGAAACCGAAGTTGGAATTTCTTCAAAGTTCTATTTTCTATTCCTTTCCTGGTCCCAATTCCACCTCTTTTGTTTTTTTTCCTCGCCCATGTTTTTCTTTTGTTCTAGTGGGCCCAGAACTGGAATTGGGAATGAACCCTGAAACTTTTCCAAGTTTCAGGTTTGGGTTCCGTTCTGATCCCGGTTCCACGTGCCTTGTCCCTTTTCTTTGTCTTTTTTTGGGTGTTGTCAGAGGTAGGTGTTGATGGTGTTTTAATGCACTTTTCAACATAGGCAGTGCATAGGTGTACTACCTCTCTTGAAAGACAATCTTCCACAATCAAATTGCAGAACACTATCCCAAAGTCTCTAATGTCAGGTCTTGACAGTGCTTGGAATATCTTAGTTGTTTGATGTGATTTGTTGGAATCGCAAGGCAGACTTACAGATGAGTTACAAAGCATAGGAAGTTGGATCTTGAAATGGAGTTCTTAGGATGGGAGAGTTGTTATGCATTGGCTGGAGGTTCAAACAGTGGTCATGGACTCCATTTTGTCATTGGATTTGGCTTTACAATGTGCAATGAACCTTAGCATAGGTCAGTTATTAAAAAAAAATGGAAAAGAAGGCAAGGAAGAGGGAAAGTTCCCAAATCTGCAATTAACTGTGAATAGTGACAATGGAGTTCCTGCAATGGACAGCTTCTTAAAACAACATCCCACTTAACCAGAAGTCTCACAGTATCGTGGAAATTGTGCTATCTTCTAAGGTCTACAAATGCTTTGTCCTTCATTCACCATGTACATGCATGAATCAAAGATAAAAAAAATTTGGAGCAGCTTTGAATTCAAGTCCGGGCTAACTTTACACCGCTATCTACCATCAGCAAATAGCAAAAAGTATGGGCTCAGAAGTTATCAATACAATAGGAGTTTTCATGATCACAAGAAAGCATTCCTAAAATCCACTGAAACAAGAAACATCTAACTAGAGTAGCAATAAAGTCTAAGTCAAACATCTAACAATGGAGATTGAATCAAGCAACATGTGAGAAACTCACAAAATGCCCCAAGTCCATGTCTTTTCTTTATAAATTTCTGCAGCATGTCTTTACAACAACTCAACTCTCTTTGCAAATGAGAGGAGAGCCCTATTTATAATGCCCAAAAGATTCAATGAATGGCCAAGATTCATTACAAAATAGGGTTTCACCTACCCCCCAATATATCACAATTTACAATTACATTTTGTCTTTTCCCTATTTCGTCCTCTTCTGACGGCATTGTAGCACTTTGTCCTTTAGCCAATTGTTGTTTTCATTGTAGCTACTCTTCAGGGAGTTCTTCATCCTTGATGGGGTTGTCCTCCTGCCTTTTAGAGGCTATGTATTCAATGAACTTGTGAGGATGACCGCCTGGAGCTTGTCTATTTCGATGATTTCATATCGTAGCACCTGGTAGCTCCATTCCTTTGCATTATCCTCTAGCCGTTTCCAATCTTCATCATATTTTTAGCCTTGGTCCTTGAATAGCTCTGATTGATCGAAGGCATGGGCGGCAAAACTCATGAACTCCACCGTGATTTCACTAGACATCCCGTCCTCCATCCTCTTCTAGAAGTAGGGCTTTATCTTCTCTGAATCCATTTGCACTGTGGGCATGTCATATTCCGTCATCATCTTAAGGTACCAGGCACATTGTGCCCTAATTTCTTTGATCCATTCAATGTCCGGATCCACCTTCCTCATGATTTGTTACAACCTCTCTTTCCGGTTATCAAAGTCTCACCGCCACACATCCATTAGCCAGTGATCATCTTTTTTAAATGCAAGCTCCTTCTCCCATGTGGCTTCTGGTAACTAAAGGGTAGCCTCGATCCTCAGAAAGGTGGAGTTGTAGGTTGCAGGGAAGTTCATACAAAGCTTCCTTGTGCCTTCTAGAGATTGCAACAGGTCTAAAAACTTGTTGGTTGTTCGCACAACCCGGCTAATTCCCATGTTTCGTACATATAAGACTCGTCGGAACCAGTCCTCTGTGGTCTTCTCTAAGTTCTTTCTCCTTTCCATCTTATCAATCTGCTCTTTGGATAGCAGCTGGGGTACGGTCGCGGATGTGGTAGGCAGGTCGTCTACTGAAGACCATTGTTGTATATACTTCGTTAAGGCCGCGACCTGTGCCTTGAGTTCATCTTTCAAGATGTTATCCTACTTTATCAAATGCACCACTGTAGCCACTAACTCCTCAAGGTGCCTGACTTTCTACTCTCTAGTGGCGGTCCCCAAGTCTATGGTGGATATGTTGTAACTCACCCTAGCCTGGCCAATCGTAGGCGTTGCTACTTGCGCTACTCGAGACCCAAAAGCATCCATCATTATCCTAGATCAGACTTTGGGCTTCTTCTCCTTCTTTGTCATTATTTGGGCTCGAGCCAAGATGGCCTCTAACCTTGCCCTTTGGTCCTTTAGCATAGGGGTTTTTCTTTCAAGCTGCTTCTTTAACCACTTAGGCACAGCAGATTTTCCCTTGGGTGAATCATGGTCGCCTTCGCCCTTCTTGATCAAGGCCAAGGTTTCCATTCCTTTTTCTTCTGGGGATTTTCCTTTCTACTTGGTAGCATCTCCCTCTTCCTCATCAGATTCCTGGACAAACAAGATGCATTTGATAGGTAGCACGGTGGACAGTTGCTGAATGGGACTCTCTTTCTTTCCAGTCTCTTCTTCTTTCTTTTCCTCAGCATGCTCAATCTCATGCATATGTTCTTTGAATTGCCCGACCTCGAGGCTCTTAACAGATTGGGCTGCACCCTTAGTTAAATCCTCTTGCTACTATTTTTTTGGTGGCTACCCTTCTTCGTCATGGGGTGACCTTTCTACCACTGCCTCAGTGTCTTTCAGCTACTGCGCCATCTCCTCCTCAAGTTCATCGTCAAAGGTTTGCACGATTACCTTAGCATCAGAGCTATCTTCCTCGTCCCCACTCTCAGAAGAGCTCGTTTCCTCCTCCTCATAAGCCACCCTGTTGATGGTTCGGTGTTCGTACTCCGGGTGCTCATGGTATTCATCGGCCTCCTCCTCAACAGGCTTTGAGGCTTCCCGCTCCTGTTCCTCCCATTCCTCAAAGATCAGCATGGTGGATTCCATAGCTGGTGGCCCTGTCGGTGGTTGTGAAGGGTGAGCAGTAGCGAGGACTTGCACAAGGGCTGCTTGAAGAGTCAGATCCATTAGGATCTGGGAGAGCTTAGGGGGAAGGTTCTGAATGTGTCTTGAGAGAGCCTCAGGCATGGTGGCAGTGGGAATAGGTGTTGTTATTGTTGCTAGAGGGAGCGATGTGATTGGTGACATGGCAGGAGAGGAAGGGGGAGTAGTCATGGCAGAAGAGGAGTCAATAATTATTATAGAATTGGCCGGAGGTGAAGGGGCAAGATGGACAGAAATGTCCACTACCGGCAGGGATGCAACGATCATAGCTAGGGAGGTAGGTGGTGCAACAGGAGGGGCAGGGAGAGCCAAGAGAGGTTCCAATTGATTTGTACCCTTTTCTTCCTCCTCTTGGGTTGAGGGTTGTTCTGCAGTGCTCCCTGCCTGTTTGAGTCATTTGGGAGGTGAGCCTCCCATTTCTTTCCTTGCATAGACCTTGGGGTCTGGAGACTGTTAGGTTTATGTCCCTTTTCTCTTTTTGGATTTGGTGACTAGAGGAGACTTGGAGGTCCCACCAGCTGAAGTGGTGGCAGCAACATTCTTTGTGGCACTTGACTCACTTTTGAGCCCTTCATAAGTCAAAATTATTCCTTGTCACTTTAATTGAGCTACCTGCTCATCGATCCACTCCTTGGTATGGATCAAGATTGGTTGGGTTATGGTATTTATGTCATCGAGCTCCTGTTCGTCCCAATCTATTGTTGGTATTGGCAGATTGGCGACTGTAGGGTACCTGGAATGTATTATGGTGGCCTCGTCTTCCTCGACTTGGTCCAGTACGGGAAATGGCTACACCATTCTTATGAACTGTACAGTTATTTGCATGTAGTGCCTTGCACGTACCTCTTTATCATCCTGGCAGTTGGCCCACAAATCCTCGATGTGGTGAAGATGGGCATACCCTGGCCCCAACACTTTTCTGACATGGCCATACGGGTCCATCCACGGGAGAGCAGTGTGTAGGTAGAAGTGGTTATCCTTCAGGTCTTTCTCGGAGTTACCAGCACACTGGAAAGTTTGTAGTCAGTACATGCCTTGGCCAAGGGTCATGGGATAGGAGATCCCCGCTATGTGTTTACTACTAAATATTTCCTGTAGGTGTTGGAGTTGTTGAGAAAGCTCCAGAAGGATGATTCGGTCATTGGGGTATCGAGGCAACCTGTTTGGCCTTTCAATGGAGCCCTGGGCATGGATGTACGTGAACTTCGGATATTGGATGAAAAGAAGGCATACTATTTCAACAATGCCCTGGCACTGTGGGAGACCCTCCTCTCGAAGTCGCTGATAATCATTTTGATAATATGGCCGATGAAGTCGTCATTTTGTCTATAGTATTCCCTTTTGAAGTTTCGGTATTGGAGCTGCGGATACCTATCATAGGCCTTGAGTCTTCGCCCCTACTTTTGATCGAGTGCCACAAACAACCCGTTCTACTACCTCCGATCCGCCAAGGAATAGACAAGATAGGAAGTCATATAGAACTTGGAGCTCTTCTTTATGTTGACAAATTGCTCATGGAAGCAGTTGCTTATGATTCCTCCCCAGTAAAACAAAGTTTTTGTGGTGACGTCCTCGTTTCCACACAGAATCTGCTCAATGAAGTACACCATCCATTCCTAGAAGAAGGCCACCATAGAAAGACCCATAACTCGGCTTAACATCATGACCAAGTCGTGTTAATCTTTGTGGAAATCGTTGCGGAAGAGTTCTTGAGGAACCTTTGCAGTGCTGCCCCACCTTTCCTTGAGCCAATGTAGATTTATTGACTTCTTATAGCCTGCCGAATTATCATCCCACATCGCCTGGCATTCTTCTATGGTGGAGATTTCCATCTCCTTAAAAGTGGGGATATGGAAAGTCTTTGTAATTCCCTCAGGTGACATGTTGGCGAGAATGTTGCCCTTTTTATCAATGATTGTCCTTGTGTCTGGTTGATATGCTTCCCGACAAGCCATGACCAACTCAGGGGCCACGAGGGATGGAGGGAATCCAGCAACCCTCGCTATTCCACTTTGTCTTATCAATCTTGCATTCTTTGTCGTTGGATTGACCCTGACCCTTTGTGTGAATTCATTAATATCAACTTGGCCTATGTTGGTGTCAGTAATTTCCTTCCAATTCGTGGTGACTTTTGAGTGGAGAGGCTCGCCCTGGAATTGGAATTTCATCTAGTCCTTGTCCTCTTTCCCTCGAGGGGTCTTTCCTAACCTCTTCCCTTTGTCCTTCTCGGTGGATGCCCCTGAAGGTTCTGCACTTGATTCCATATATTTTGCAAGCAAGGGCATAGAAAGCACAATGGGTCACAAAAGCATTCATGTTAGCCAACACCCTGAAAACATCTATTTTAAACAATCAATTAAGCATTACATGACCTTTTATACCCTGATGTTATTGATCTTTTAATTAAGGGCATTTGGACAATTTCAGCCCGGAGGGCCGGACTTCCTTAGCAGGAATGCTGTTTGGAAGGGAAAACACGATAGAGAGCTCCTAGAAATTCTTTTCGATCAAATTTTAGTATTTTAAGAGGTTCGCAATGAAGAGGACTTAAATTAAGCATGTGGGTTGAAGTTAGATTCCAAATTTGAGCTCATTTGGATTAGTTTAAGAGAATCTGGAAGTCTCGGGTCAGAGAGTCATCTGGAGATGGCAGTTTGGAATGGCAGACAAAAAATGGAATTCCAGAGATGGAACTTCGGGATCCGGGGTCTGGGAGGTCAAAGGGCGGCCAGTAGTTTGTAACCTCTCTTTTGAGCACTCAAGTCGGCAACACTGGGAAGGCGTTCATCTTTCGCCGTTTGTGACAGCTATTATTGGACGGAAGTCCAGAGGGGGCAGCCTAGAAGCTAGGGCCCGGCTGGTTACAAATTGGCATAAGGCCTTCATGGTAGGGTAATGTTCTGGTGAGATCCATAGGTCTCACCAATGGCTAGGAGCAAGACCGGACTAGGTGCAAGGGTCCGTCGTCATTTGATTTCGCTTTGAGTTTGGCGGCGATCGGTAGGGCGGAGCCTAGAGCTCAGACGCGCAGTCGAGGATTTTGTTTGGATCAGCGGGTGAGGGAAAGAGTCCTACACAATGGAACCCAGAGTAGATGAGGTCTTTCATTTGCTCAAATTGCATCTTAGCGGCGAAAGAGAAGGCGGAGTTCGGAAGGGGGGACACCGGGCGAGAGTTTCCCCTCGGGACGGTGGATGAGGATAGGAGTCCCGGGTGGTGGAGTCTAGTGGGAATGAGGCAGTTCTTTGCTTAAGTGACATTCCAGCGGTAAAGAGGAGGTCGGGGCTTGGAGGGCGGGACACTGTCAGAGGTTCACCGTGAAGGACGGCAATGCACTCGCAGAACCTCAAGAGTAGAACTCCGGGGTCCCGTGCCTGAGAGACCCAAAGGGCACTCTTTTAATTTGAAATTCCTGAGGCGAGGAGAAGGGCGGGATCCGACGGATGGGAGGCAGGGGTTAGTTTGCCGTTTTGACGCAGCGGCAATCCAGCGGACTACCGAATAAGGAAGTCCTACGGCCCGGGCCCGAAGGGGAAACTCGCCATCTCGAAGAAAGGTTTATCACTCTGATTTTGGATGGTGAAGATAGGCCCCGAGGCCAAAGGACATGATTTCTTTGCGGGAAGAACAACCGTGGTGAGGTAAGGTTCCAGATCGGTCATGAGGGCACCCTAGAAGGTTTTTTGAAGTTTTCAAAATATGGGTTTTACTCGCCATGCTATGGTCTATCATTCATTCATGGTTTTGATGTTCATTATTCATTTTAACCCTTATAAATCATGAAAATAATGCTCGGGAGGGGCGAATGGAAAACCTACCTTGAACACGCAATGCGGGGAGATGTGGGATCCACCTAGGATCGATGAAGTGATGCTGGGGGCGATGAACGTGAAGGTGTCGAAGACGGTGGGCTCCTCTAGAAAGTTCCAATCGCTCTACAACTTTGTCAAGTGATAATGATGGGTTAGAGTGGGTCTTTTATACCCCTAATCACAATTAATGACCCTAATAAATGCTGGTATGATGAGACAAAAGGTTGGAGAATTTGAAAATCGGCAACGGTGGCGGGAGACTCGGGGTCCAATGGCCGGGGGGCACGGGACGATGGTCATTTTGAACATTTAAAGTTGGTTGGATCGGCGGCGGCAGAGAGAGAGTCGGGGCCCAGGGGGTGGAGTTCCGCCGAAGATCCGTCGTTATGGATGGCGGAGTCATCACAGAATTTCAGATGATCGGGCTTGGAGCACTCAAAGGCAGTCAGGATTTCCCGTAGACTTCAGACAACGAATATGGTGGTGGGACCCGAAAGGCAGGACATTGCAAGAGGTTCATTATAGAGGATGGAAAAGAACTCATGGAACCCCAGGAGTGGAACTTCGGGGTGGGGTTTGGAGGGTTGAACAGTCGTCAGAATTTCCAAAAATTTCTAGCAAACAGCAAACGGAGGTTCAGACCCTAGGGTATGGGAAGACGCAAAGCGAACGCTGTCTAGAACAGTAGGTGCATCGGGGAAACCCGACAAGGGAACCCCAAATGGCCAGGCCCGACAGGGCCCGGGGCCGTTGGCAGGGTCAAACTACCAGAGGGACTCCGCGAGGCCCCAAAACATGACAAAATTAAAAAGCGAAGGCATGGTCAACTTATGGTGGTACTTTAAAGCAACATTGACCATCCGAGACACCAAAAGGGAGGGCATGCAAAACAAGGCAGTAATAAAAATGACCCATTAAGGTGAAAGAAAAGAGGGTCCCTGTTCTGAACGGGGCATGTGTGCTAAGGACACAACAAATGGCGACTCTGCTGGTGAACGCTCCTGAGCATTCTAAGGATAAATATTCATTCAGGACCCAAAATCTCTGGTTCCGCATACCAGGAGTGGCTTCCAAAGATGAATCTAGGAGAATGAGATCCTTAATTGGGCCAGTTTATAGGACATCTCAGAAGTGTGTGTAGTGAGTTCATTCCTTTCCTCGGGATAGTGACCAAGGTTACAAATTCAACTGAGCAAGGTACATAAATCATCTAACACCAAAAGTAACCTAGACATTGCTCTGCTGCCAGTCAGGCATCCATAGCCCCGATGGAGTTGTTACTGCAATCTCACGGATATTGCTCTACTGCCGCCCGGGCATCCATAGCCCCGGTAGAGTTACCCGAACACCCATACGGTCGCTTATTTTTTAGAATTACTTTTCTCTTTTTCTTTGATATTTCCTTCAATGTTCATTTCTCTTTTATCATTCAGTTTGACTGGGTAAGCACTAAAGCCTACAATGGGTTTGAGACTGCAGTGGTCATTGGAACAAACTTGAGATTTTTCACTCACTATGGTGTCATAACAACCATGGCACAATCCTTTAGAAATGATTATTATGTGTTGCGTGCGAGATATGAGATGTGTGTAAGAAGATCCAATCCAGGGTCAAGTTTTGAGTAGAGTTCAAACAAGGAAATCATTCATGGATAACTTTCAAAGACGGATGGTCGAGAGTGAATGTTTAGCCGAAGAACACAAAGGACGGACAGCAAAGCAAACCAGTTGTCGAGCAAGCACGGCCACCGCTGAGGGTCGTGAAACAACTTTCGAAACAAAACTACTGGGAGGAAGAAAACAAAAGAGCAACGCAAAACAAAAGACACAAGCACACCAAAAAAGCAATCTACCCTAACCTATGTACAAATATTTATAAAGAAGAGTTTGAACGAGTTCAAGCCTAGAAGTAATGCTTCAGGTGCTGCCTGTTGACCGACAACAGGACATTCTCACTAGTTAAGGTCTTTAAGCAG